>OY292315.1:53655804-53773563 GCA_958496155.1 Sisyra nigra
ATGTAGTATATTTTTTTTTTCTAAATACAACATTTTAAAAATAATTACTGAGTTTATTATTTTTACTTTAAATATAAAAATTAATAAAAAAAAACAAATATTTAAAACTACGCGCGCCTAGTTAAAAGAAACAACACTAGCGCCTCTATAAACAAGCGACCATACTAATCCCCCACGAGCTACCGCAGTTTAACACTGAGTGTCCCTCCCATGTTTTCACCTGTCAAAATAAGATACTTACCGCGCCACCTATCCACAATACGCTGGACTAAAAATATAAGTCCAAACATAGTTCAGCGTATTGTGGATAGGTGGCGCGGTAAGTATCTTATTTTGACAGGTGAAAATCTACGAAAAATTGACTTCATTAACGATAAATTTTCAAATCGAAATTCACGATTATCTGCGAAACGAAAAAAGATTTTCAAAATCTGACAAGACAATTTTCCCCATATCGCAATCCTCTATCTATATTCTGAATTTCATCGAAAAATTCGTCCATGAATTTCAACTTTTTTCTTCGATGGTTTCATCAGGGATTCAAAAAATCTCAAAAGTTGCAAAATTAAAATCGTTTCCTTAAGCTTTTCCGGGAGTTTCTTGGTGTCAATCGATAGAGTAATTTACGCTGATTCCAATGATGCTACGATCGTTAACGTACGGTCGATAGTTAACGAGATATTCGACGTTAAAGTTGCAAAAAGTGCCAATTTTGCCACTTTTTCAGGAATTTCTCAGATTTTGATGCGGTTCCGCTGCGGCGCCGCATCAAAAAAATAAAAAAAGCTCATTCAAAATTTGGCGATCGGCTGGAAATTGAAGCACGATTCAAACCTTGCTTTCCTATAATCGAAAATTGGAAAATTGACAACGAAATTTTCCGACCAAATTTCCCAAAAAAAATTTATTTTAAAAAAGCAATAATGAGAAAAAAGAAAACTTCCGTCAATCCATCGACCGTTCAAGTCACGAAGGACTTGAACGATCGAAGGACCGAATTAAATCGAAGGATAACTGGAAAATTCGAATGAATGTTAATATATGAAAATTCATGCTGTAATAAATATAGAAATACATTAATATTAGAAAAAAAACCGGGGTTAGGTGCTGGAATCGAACCGTGGATCCACTGCTTGGCTGCCGACATCTCTATCACCTAGGCTACAAGAGAACTGAAAAAAGATTGTTGAAACTTCTATTTAAACCATGTTTTATTCTCCATATAATTTCAATGTGTTAATGCAACTCCAAACTTGGGT
Source organism: Sisyra nigra (assembly GCA_958496155.1). Classification (NCBI taxonomy): domain Eukaryota; kingdom Metazoa; phylum Arthropoda; class Insecta; order Neuroptera; family Sisyridae; genus Sisyra; species Sisyra nigra. The sequence goes on from OY292315.1 coordinate 53,657,064, forward strand.
CAGGAAAAAGTTCAGTTGAGACTTCCTGATTGATTTTCGTGATGAAACTCAGAATAAAGATAGTCGAGAGTAAGATCGGAAAAGTTGTCGGAGCCGATTTTTTAAATTTCTTGTCCTTATCGAGATATTCGTAATTTTCGATCTTACAAATTCTAAATGAGCATTGTATGATTTGCATAGACAACCAACGTTACAGTTATGTGTATTAAGATTGCCTGTAATAAACGATACTTGCATTTTCTGAAGATCGAAAATTATATAAATATCTCGGAAAAGAGGAATACTTGACTGAAAAAAAAAATTAGAAAAAGTTTTAGAAATAAAAAGAAATATTTAAACTTTAAAATATTTATTAAACTTTAATACAATTTATTATTTAATATTAAGAGAATAAATTATTACATATAATATCTAAAATAAACCAGTATAATATAATAAATATTAACTAATACGGTTATTAATGCACTAACATTTTTTCTAGATAAAATATGACCAAAACAATCAGTAATAAACCGATAAGAATAATTATAGTTCAGTGAATTTTGCGAAAAAGCGACAAATTTTCATGTTGCCTTTTTTTCAATTGCAAATGCATAAGGAATGTTTCTTTATGTCAGTGCATCGAAAATTTCGCATTTACACCCCTTCTGTACACCATTTTTAATCCCTTTACATTATCATGAGAGTCTTGAGGAAGGCAACAATTATGAATTATTGAATGATTCTAACAATCATTTATCATAAACTATGAGGTTCTCAACGTGTGTGCAAAATTTCAACGAAATTCGGGCGAAAAAATTTTTTCGTCCAAAAAATCAGTGGACTATAGTCCAATGATTTTTGTCAAAAATCGAAAAATTTTCAAGTTGCCTCTTTTCGATTGCAAACTCATTGAGGATGTTTCCCAATGCCAGTTCCTTGATTTGAACAGTCAATTTAATTACCCTAAAAGGAACCCTAAAGTAATTCATCTGTTTTTACGATTAATAAGTTAGTTTTCAAAATGTTTTTAAAAAATTAATTTTTGTAGGTAAATAACGTTAACGTTAAAAAGAAAATTCAATATTTGAGAGTTGGTTTTATTGTTGTAAGTTAGGCGATCCCAATTATCTCACTTTCCTCTACTTCAATAGAAAATGAACATGGGAATGGGCATAGAGAAAATCAAGGATGTCCAGTTTTCTTACGAAAAATTACTTTACAAATAATTCATTTGTAATGTTATCTTCTACATAACTTGATTGAATTGTCTATTTTTACACTTCACGCAATCGAAATGCCATCGATAAATAAGTAAATATTCGGTATATAATAATATCTTATCGTAAGTGTATTTGATTTATTTTATCAATAATTATTCGGAAAATGATAAGAACTGTGTATGACTATCCATTTAGGGCGACAATAAGGTGCGCGTTTAATGTTACATACTTATACAAATTGCCAAAAGTGCAGCTTTTCAAAATGCAAATAAATTCTCGTTTTATTCACGCAACTGTTGCGTTTGTTGTCCTTCTGGCCTTTATCCATTCGGGTAAGAAATAAAAACTGATTTTCGATATTGATTTGTTGGCATTTGAAATCGAATCCAATGAACACACCTTTCGTTTATTGGTCTTGTTTAAATTATTTTGTTCTAGTGAAAGCTCAATCGGGTAGTGTTTCGCTGGGTGGTGCGTGTTTATATGACGAAAATTGCAACACGCCAAATTCTTTTTGCCACAGCAATCGAGTGTGTGATTGTCGCATTGGATTTCGAAAGAATAACTCCAATTGCTATGCAAGTAAGTGATCCGAAATACGTGTAAAAAATTTCCGATTAAATCGAACTCTTTTAGATGTTGGAGCTTTGTGTTCATCCAACGAAAACTGCAATACACTACAAAACTCCGAGTGTCGACAATTTGTATGTACATGCAAACCCGATTATTACGGCTCCCCCCTCGGCGACAAATGTCTGGAATGTAAATACTAAAGCTTCGAGTTCACATCCCATTGTCATCTTGGTCTAATCATTGATTGTTACAGCTGTTCATTATAATCAGGCGTGTCAAATTTCGGAACAATGTTACAAATTTTTAGGAAACCTGAGCAGTTCGTGTTTCAATAACTTATGTCTTTGTCGCATCAACTACCATCCAGCCTCTAATGGAACTTGTGTTCTTACAAAAAGTACATCGACATATACTAAAACAAAATGATTCCTTAATTATTGGATATTCTTTTTCAGGTTTGAACGAGGCATGTCGAAACAATGACGATTGTTACAATGGCGGTATTGGTGATTACGGGCCCCAAAACGATCTTATTTGTAAAGATAATAAATGTTCGTGTCGTGACGGAACCAAACCGCTCAACGATCAACTATGCAAATGTATGCAATATCGACATTTTAATTATTGATAGTGAATTTTTTTTTTGTCTGATTGCAGCATCGGCCTATGCCATTATTCACTCCTTGTTTTTCCTACTGTTGATGTATATAGGAACGCGATGCATTTCCTAGATTTTTCAGCTGCATTCGCCAAATTATTTATAACGATAAAAATAGTTTCATGATGTAAAACATTTTTATAATTTCTTTCTTAATAAAATTTTTAATAAATTAAACCTTAGTGTGCATTTAGACCAGTGTCGATAATTTAAAAAAAAAAATATAGTAGAGTGATAGCCATTAGAAGCGGAAGAGAATATCACAAAAATAAATTACGGTCGATCTGAGGCGGGGAAGTGGATAAGGGGGTGTTTTTAAGGGTAGAAACGGTTTATCTTAATTTCCGAGCAAAACTACAAGTCCTATGGAAAAAGTTAAATGGCAAAGTTGTAGGTAATACGAAGATCTATAATTTTTGTACAAACACTTGTTTCACATAACCTCAAAATTTATGTAAAAAAATTCAATAACCAAGTGTTTGGTTTTTTATTTTTATCTTTTACAAAAAAGAAAAATTATTCATGAAATTTGGTAAAACCTTACCTCTTAATGTTCCAAACACATTGTAATTTTTTGGATTAAAAATATTTATGTATTCACCTTATTTTTTTCAAAAAAAAAAAAAAAAAAATAATTTTGCCATGAAATTTGGTGAAAATTTACCTTTTTATGTCCCAAAAAACACTATAATTGTTTTGAATTAAAATATTTATGTTTTCACCTTATTTTCACAATTATAACTGAAAATTCTCAAGTCAAAATATTAACTTTTTAAAAAAGCCGGTGTGCTTTTTGTTCGTTTAAACCTCTACTTTCTGATGGTGCAAAATAACATACAGTACAATGTTAAATAATCCCAGAACATGCCATAATTAAAGTGTAAATTTTAGAGTTTTGCAAGAGGTTTTAACGAACGAAAAGCCTACCGACTTTTTTTAAAAAGTAGATATTTTGACGTGAGAATTTTCGATTGACAAGTAGGGTGCTTTTTCAATATTAAGTCAAAATAAGGTGAAAAATAAATATTTTACACAAAAAAAATTACACAGTGTTTGCGACATTAAAAATAAGTTTTAACCAAATTTCATGAGAAATTTTTTTTTTGTAAAAAATAAAAATAAAATACCAAAAACTGGGTTTATGGAATGTTTCACATAAATTTTGAGGTTATGTAAAAAAGTGTTAGAACAAAAGTTATAGATCTTCTTATTACTTACAACTTTACTATTTAACTTTTTGCCATACATATAGAATATAGTAAGAGAATATAACAAAAATAAAATGAAAAATAAATTACTGTGGATCTGAGGTGCGGAAGTGAAAAAGGGGGGTGGGGGTGTTTTTAAGGATAAAAACGGTTTATTTCGTTTTTCGACAAAACTACAAGTCCTATGAAAAAAAGTTAAATGGCAAAGTTGTAGGTAATAAGAAGATCTACAACTTTTATACTAACACTTTTTTCACATAAGGTCAAAATTTATGTGAAAAATTCCGAAAACCAAGTGTTTAGTTTTTTATTTTTCTTTTACAAAAAAAATAAAAAAATTTCATGTAATTTGGTAAGAACTCTTAATGTTCCAAGCACATTGTAATATTTTTGATTTAAAATATTTATTTTTTCACCTTAGTGTGATTTAATATTGAAAAAGCACCCTAATTTTCAATCGAATATTCTCAGGTCAAAATATCTACTTTTTTAAAAAAGTCGGTGAGCTTTTTGTTAGTTGAAATCTTTACTTTCTGATGGTGTAAAAAATACACCGTACAATGTTAAATGTTCCCAGAAAATTCAATAATTCAAGTGTAAATTTTAATAAATTGCTCAAAGTTGTATTTGTACGATTGTATTTAACAAACAGCATTATTTGTATTTAACAAACAAAATTATGTAATGTATACAATTGTATTATGTACAACTTTGAGCAATTTATTAAAATTTACACTTTGATTATTGCATTTTCTGCAAACATTTAAAATTGTAATGTATATTTTTTTTGCACCATCAGAATGTAAGGATTTAAACGAACAAAAAGCCCACCGACTTTTTTAAAAAAGTGGGTATTTTGACGTAAGAATTTTCGATTGAAAATCAGGGTGTTATTTTAATATTAAATCAACATAAGGGAAAAAATTAATATTTTAAATCAAAAAAATTACAATGTGTTTGGAACATTAAGAGGTAAGTTTTTACCAAATTTTATGAATAATTTTTTTTTTTGTAAAACATAAAAATAAAAAACCAAACACTTGGTTATTGAATTTTTTTCACATAAATTTAGAGATAAAGTGAACAAAGTGTTAGCACAAAAGTTGTAGATCTACTTAATATCTAAAACTTTGCCTTTTAAATTTTTTCCATAGAACTTGTAGTTTTGTCGGAAATCAAAATAAACCGTTTCTACCCTTAAACCCCTTCTTCATTTTCCACTTCCCCACCTCAGATCGATCGTAATTTATTTTTCATTTCATTTTTGTTATATTCTCTACTATATATTTTTTTCACTTTTTACCATTTTCAAAGGCTTTAGCTCCGATCTAATTATCTTATAATATATAGATATTATCCGAGGTCAGTCTTGAAATCAAAATTCAAATTCATTGAAATTCTAGTTGAGACCGGTCCTGCTTTTCGAAACTGTGCAAGCCGGAATCAAACTTGCGCAAACCATTAGACATAACTGCACATAACCTCAAAGCTGCAGGTGACAAATTCCTAATTATCAAATAAAACATGATTTAATTGATTAGTTAAATCTAAGAAATCTGTACAATGTCTTCGTTTACATCATCTATTTCTTCGTTAATTTCAAAATTGCAACCGTTAAGGGTGCAAGTGAATCAAGTGCGTTATCGATATCATGCCGAAAAAGTTGCCAAGGGACCATTGTTGCGTCGGTACGGTTATAAAAATGTGATTCACCAGTCGGGGCTACTGCCACGTATCGAGAATAGCAAACCCTTACCGATTCCGGTGTATCGTCCACGTGATGTATGGAGCGAAAAACGGGCTCTGTTCGGCCAAAACGACTATATCGACATTCTGGGCAACGACAAATTGCATCCCACACGAGTCCTGTACTCAGTTCCAGCGTGGTTACGCGGCGTCAGCGGTAACGAATATCAGGTGCTCCTACGAAAACGTAAAATGCTCGCACCAACCAAATACCCAGTGGCTCGACCGACCAAATGGCGTGATCTGCAGAAACGAATCAGCTACCTGTACCGATTCCTTAATCGTAAAACGAAAACGGGTCCATCGCCTAACTAATCGTTTAATTTCATACAATAAAATCGATAAGCCAAACCAATTCCGATCGCTATTTAACCACAGAAGAACCTCCATCTTTGAGTCGAACTTTTAACACCATCACCATCCTTCAAGGACTCAAGCAGTTCTTTATGACCTCCAAGGCTTCAACTTATACGATAATAACAAAATTGTAGACCTATTTAAAACGCAATAAAATTGTTTTTACTATATTTAAATATTTCACCGTTTATTTATTTTTTTTCCTTTCTTTATAAAAATTCTTTTAAGAAATTTTTCTATTAATTTTTTCTTTTTCATTCAACATTTTTTTATAAAATCCGCTTACAAAAATCATGTACATTGAGCGCAATCAATTCAAAATATATATTCTGAAGAAAGAAGAACTATGCCATATACAGAGAGAGTGAGAGAGACGAAAAAATAAAAACAAAAAAATGTAGGTATAGGGGGGATATACACGACTAGAAATAAATTTTTCTAATTGCTATCATTTTTTTTTCGATCAGAGAAACCTCCAACAATTCCAATTAAAAATCGTCCTGCGTAAAAAGAATTATATAATATATAACATGTATTTGAAACTGTGAAGAAAATAAAATCGAGAATATCTCAAGCGAAAGAAATAAATTAAAAAGAACAAACGCAATTGCACTGTCGTGGAGAGAATAAGTTAAAAAAAAAAAAAACAAAACAAAAATTATAATATAAATTATTTGATCCTAAATAAAATTGAATAATTGCATATATATTAAGATGATGAAGAAATCCTCGATTGAACTATCATTTTTTTATAATTGTAATCTCATTGTGGATTGCTTGAAGGGGGCGCATCGTGTTTATAGGTGGTTCTGTAAAAACGAGAGCAACATGGTTTCGTAGTGTTTGCTGGTGTCGAGTTGTCGCAGCGAATGCCTCTCGTTGGGAAACACCTGCAACTGATATGGCTTTCCCGCCTTGATCAAACCATTTATCAATTGACTCGTGTGGAAGAAGTGAACGTTCTCGTCCATCAGTCCGTGAATGATCAACAAACGATTCTCTCTGCAAGAAGAAGTTAAGAAAACGTCAACTAATCACAGTACGCCGCACCGCCAAATGGTGACCCCCACTTACTCGTCGGGAAATTTGTGAACGTAACTAAGTATGGACCCGGCACTGTATCCTTGCTGATTGAGATCGGGCAAATCCATGTAGCGTTCCGTGTAAGCGGTGTCGTACAACGACCAACTGGTCACCGGTGCGCCGGCTATTGCCAATTTGAACACGTTTGGATAATGTATCAGACCCATCAAACTCAAATATCCTCCTAAACATAAAACAAAACACCTCAGAGCCCAATCTACTCAAAGCGCCCCCACTCGAAAGATTAACAAACTTCAAGTTTCAAGAAATAATCCTTGACTAATAACTAATTTTCAAGGTATAATGTACCCAGCTTTTCATCTAGGAGAGAATTGAAACTTGACACCTCTTTATTTTGGTTGCATCTCAACGGGTTCTCGAAAACTGCTCCAACAATTCCAATTAAATTTATAATATAGAGAAATTTAGGGAAGAGAGGAGGAATTGATCTAGACTGGTTTCACTTTTAGGATCATTCATTTTCTCCTTATTTTCCAAGGTTTTGTTTTACAGGAGAATATTACTACACTTTGATGAATAAGGGATTGCCTACCCATCAACAATAACTTAGTTATTGAAAGCTTCATAAAAGTGGCTTACTTGAAGAGCTGCACAAAAAATCTTTTGGGACGTTCAAGATTTAATTTTCGTAATACTTAGGGATGAAAAAAAATAATTGATTAAAATCGATTTTTCATCTGCCACCCCTTGGCGTTAAGTGTGGTCTTCTATTGTCCGGAGCGCGAATAGGGATGTGAAAAAAATAATCGATTGCGGGAATTATCGATTAAAATAGATTTTTTTTAAGTATAAATCGATTTTAACACGTATTTTTAGTATTACAAATAATCGATTATTCATTAATCAATTTTTCTTGCTAAAAATTCAATCGATTAATTAAAAATCGATTTTTTATGTAGAACGTCACAACCCTAGTAATAATTACCGGAACTTGTTCTAAACTCCTTATAGGGATCTAATACGATTAGTAATACTATCAGTAACTCAAATTAATGACAGAAGTACTGATCGTGTAAGGTTCCCTACATAATACTGGTAAAAATGTTGACATAAGATTCTAAACATTATTTAAAATATTACAGGAGATTTTTACTATACTTTGATGAATAAGTGATTGCCTAGCCATCAACAATAACTTAGTTATTGAAAGCTTTATAAAAGTAGCTTAATTGGAAATCTTCTGGCCCGTTCAAGAAAACGTCCAAGTTTCAATTGTAAAACAGAAAATTCGGTATTCAATTACTAACAAATATCGGAACGTGTTCTAAACTCCTTGTAGGACCCTTACACTATCAATAATACTGTCAGTATCAGTAATACTGTCAGTATCTCAAATTAATGACAGTACTACTGATTGTGTAAGGTTCCCTTCATAATAATGGTAAAAATTAGAAATGCAACGAATATTCGGCTACTATTCGGTATTCGACCTCTTCGGCTGCATTTTTTAATATTCGGTATTCGGCCGAATACCAAATCATAACAAAATAAATGTTTAATTCGAAATTATATAAGTATATTTAAATTATAAATTAAAAATCTATTTAAGGGGGTCATTCTATGTAATGGGCTCAAAAAACTTTTTGTTCATAAATTACTTTCTTAACATGTCTATAATACGGTAGTAAAGTGATTTTTGAAAATTCGAAGTCGTTTTAAAGATTCAGCAGGTAGAAGAAAAAGCTGCTCGGAGCACTGAATTGGCAGTTGAAACTTTAAACGCGTTTTTCGAACTTTCCGCCATTGTATCTCAAAAATGGCTTGACCGAATGAAATTTATAGGGTACACTCAACACATGTAAACGCATAGAAAGAACTATTATCAATCGAAAATTCCCAAAATTTCAAATTTTTTATAGCAAAAAAAAAACAAAATTTGCAACTTTTATTTCAAATGTCTACCAAAACTCCAATTTTTTGTATATTCATTTGATAATAGTTCATTCCGTGCATTTAGCCTTACAGATTAAAACGCCGTTGTTTTTTTTTTTTTTTGTTTCGGATAAGCCAATCAGCCGGAATCGTGGAGGAAGTGCGAGCTCATTTTTTCGAGGTGGGGGTGTTCAGAACGCTGTAACTCATGTTCTACACAATATTTTTAGCTTAAAATTTATATTTATACTGTCGAAATATATGTTAACAAATGTTAATAAAACTTAAAGCTCTATCTATTTACTGGTCATAGGAAAAAAAATCCTAATAAAACCATAAAAAACGAGCCGTCACATGGAATGACCCCTTTAAGGGAGAATTAATTAAGATGAATCAAAACAATCAAACAATTTTTGTATATTTGAGTAAAGTTTCCTCTAGTAAGACCCTGCTTTAAATTTAGAAACCACTACTTGTATGGATCTAGGGTCCGATCTAGGAGAATACTTGGTAAATAAAAATGAATTTCGGTTGCCGTTAAATTTTTCTGTTTTTTTTTTTTAAAAAAATAAAAAATAATGCGTCTCGTGATATTCGGTATTCAACTAAATCACTATTCGTTGCATCTCTAATAAAAATTTTGAAATAAGAATTTAAACATTATTTAAAATATTACAGGAGAATGTTACTATACTTTGGTGAATAATGGATTGCCTACCCATCAACATTAAATTAGTTATTGAAAGCTTTAAAAAAATGTGGTTTACATGGAAAGTTGCACATAAAATCTACGAGGACGTACAAGAGAACATCCAAGATTTTATCGTAAAACAGAAATTTTGATTATCCTGTTACTTATAACTACCGGAACTTGCTCTAAACTCCCTATAATCGTGGTAATGTCCGTAAAAATGTTGAAATAAGAATCAAAACATTATTTAAAATTATTTGAACAATTATTGAACCCACTAAATTTCTAATAGCTTTAAGTCTATTGCTGATCCCCCCACTTTTGGAACACTTGGGTACATTTCAAACCTACTCAGAGAAAATGTAAGAGGCAACTTTTATTAAATAAAATTGAAAATTATTTCCCTCAAGTTATTTCTTATATTTTTTCTTTCAACAAATTTCCTGCTTTAGAAATAAAAAACTTCGACTTTCTGAAATTTCCTGACTACTGGATCCATGAAAATCTTGCACATACGTATCAGATCAATTTTTCAATGCAAATTGACTTACCGTACAAGTCTCAGACGTCTTAAATCAATCACATTCGCCATCAAATTGAAAATGTCCACCAACTCTACTCCCCCTTATTTTACCCCTCCCATAATTTTATTCAAACAAACTACATAGTGTATTTTAATGGCATGCAAATCAAAGGAAAATAAAAACAGTGAATCCAATTACCATAAGACCATCCGTGAATGGCGACTCGATTTAGATCAATGTAGTTCAAGTGTTTGGCCAACCACTGCAACACCTCGACCTGATCGTCCAACTCGACCGTGCCCATCTTGCATCGCAGGTGACTCTCAAAATTTTGACCTCGATGTTGCGACCCCCGTGAATCAATCGCCACCACACAATAACCCTGTGCCGCCAACATATGCACTCGTAAATGTATCATTCCCTAGAACAAAAAATCAAAAAAATAATGTCCAAGAAAAACAGAAAATTCGACGAACTTACTTTAAACGTATTTGAAACTAGTTGCACCTCCGGTCCGCCATAAATGTTTAATACTGTTGGATATTTGACACCCGGCTGAAAGTTGTGGGGCTTGAAGACCATCGCATACAGCACATGACCGGTGGATATTTGATGTTTATATAATTCAGGACAGTAGCAACTATCCTCGGGCAAAGACGACTCGAGAAGATATCCAACGGGTGTTAAGTTCACGCCATCGACCGTCCAATCTTGATTTGACACCCGAAAAATTTGACAGGCTGGTAATTGATGCGTGTTACTATAGACTGTGACTAAAACTGAACATTCCTGAAAAAAAAGTAAAATACACATTAAAATAGAAGCATAAATAAAGAGTATGAGTAAAAAAATGGTATAATCAGATATGTATGGAAAATTTGCCCCTTGTTTAGAGTTCATTAAAATGAGTGCTGGGCACTGAAAAATTGCTTGTTTATGAAGTATATAGACAGAGAGAAGGTTGAGAGAGCTATAATACACGTGCTGCCCCCTACTCCGAACAACAAAATTTGAAACTATTTTTTTAGTCGCTCGTTTGCACTTTTCTCCACTGTTCTACACTCGGGACGATTAAAGCCATAGAGAAACGGTCGAAGATTTATAGTACGAGAGCTAGCGACGTCGCAAAAAAAAGAATTTTAGGTCGGCCAGTTTTTATATATGTTATCTCTCGCACTATCCCGGACATCATACGGGCTGTCGGGAGGGGTTGCGTTTATTAGTGCGCATCGCACCTATGACAGGTAAAATATTGAAATTTTCAGAAAAAAGAAAAAGTTTCAGATGAAATTTGTAGAAAATAACATTTTACATAAAAAAGTGACAAATTTTCGTAAAGTGGCTAGTTTGCCCGCTACAAGCTTGTAAAACTCATTGTATACATGTCGGGTCAACGGCTGTATCTCTGAACGGTCGGCCACTCAAATGACGTCAGGTCGAGCCAACCTTTCCAAGCTTGTAGCGGGCAAACTAGCCACTTTATGAAAATTAGTCAGTGGACATTTTTTATGTAAAATGTTATTTGATACAAATTTCATCTGAAACGTTTTATTTTTTATGAAAGTTTCAATATTTTACCTATCATAGGTGCAATGCGCACTAATAAACGCAACCCCTCCCGACTGCCAGACACCCCGTATGATGTCCGGGATAGCGCGAGAAATAACATATATAAAAACTGGCCGACCTAAAATACTCTCCCGAAAACATGGCTAGATCTAAAACTATTATGTCGGAGTTAAACTCGACGTTCACGACGCTGACGCTTCAAAATGTCCAAAAAAAGAAAACATATAGAATTCCATAGGAATGATTAAACGCGACGGCGACGCGACGAACGGTACGCTCACGACGCGTCAAAGTAGAATGTACTTCAACTTTTGACGCTGCCAAATCTCAACTGGTATCTGACATTTTAAAAATGTACACTACACAAATTTATAACTGAAAAAATTTGATATTTTAAAATGGATTTTGAAGAAAAATTAATTGAATTGTTATTGTTATGATGTAATTGAGAATTGAAATGTAATAAAATATTATAAGATAAAACTTCAAGAGGATAAAAAAAATTGAAGGCAAATATTAAACTAAATGCAAAAAAGTGATAGAAAATTGCGGAAAGTTTTAAATGAAACTGTATGGTTAATATAATTTTTAAATTATACCCTATAATTTTTATTAATTTTTAAAAATGTCAGAAGGCAGCGTTTTTTTGCAAATTTTTAAGCGTTCTGAGCTTTTTTGACATATTGAAGTGCAAGCGTTGTGAGCGTCGTGGGCGTTACTATCGAGATTGTCAAAGAGGTTAGGCGTTTTGAGTGTTGTTTTTTTTTATAGAGATACGAAAAAAAAATCTTCCAAAGATACCGCCCTCATTAATACTCCGACGCCCATCTTACGGCAGATAACGATGGACGGTAGTGTGGAGATTTTTACCCACCAAAAAAAAAAAACACTCCTCTCCCCGCAGATGGTACGGGGAGGACTGGATTGGAACCGCGTTAGCAAGGCGTTTTGAGTGTAGAAAAGTGGAGAAAGGAACAGACGAGTGATTAAGAAATGGTTCCAAATTTCGTAGTCGGAGTAGGGGGCAGCACAATCTGGCTCTCTCAACTTTCTCTCTGTAAGAGATTTGGGTGCTTCGATAAAGAATTACATTTTCCATGCATATATCCAACTATATCCATTATGGCTTTAAGATATTACTTGGTCGAAATCCACACTATAGGAGTAACCGGTTCGGGTGAGTAGTCGCACTTCACCAGGTCTTCGTAACGAGACGACATACAAATGTTTTTCTAGAGGACTTTCTCTCAAGCCCATGAAATAGACTAATTTACTATATTCGTCGACCCACAGCGAGCGACCGACCACTTCCCATTCGCCCGACGTCAGCGCCACTTTGTGTAGGATTTTCGGCTGTAAAAAGACGCAGTCCATCGGCGCAACGTCGTCGTCGTCCACGCCGTCGTTCGTTAGCCCTGAGATGTGTGACGTGATTAAGTACAGATGCCGATAGCCGACCTCCTCCGTCGCCCAAATGAATCGCACCTCGTTCGGATCGTTCGTCGGCAAAAAATACAAAATGTCGTGCACGTTGATCCACAAGAACGACTTGAGCGAATAGATCACTTGAACGATCGGCGACGGACCGGACGCACAATGATTGGCGCCGTCGTAGATGTTCGGCGGTGGATCTGTGAAATTATCGATCGAAATCAGAGCCAGATCGAGTCGTTGTTGGCGTCGATCTAACAACTGCACCCAAACACTAAAAACATTAAAAAAAAAATTGATTTTTTTTTTAATTGAATCAATTTGATTTCGAGACGTACTATTGAGCGTCCGGAGTCCATCCGACACGCACTAAATATTCCATCCATGGAAACAACATATTTAACGTATATAATAATTCTAAATTATAAATGTCGATAATTTGAAAATTTGCATCTAGTTTAAATTGAATCATCTTTAAGTTTGACTTGGAATTGGAAGCACCAGCACGAGGAAATCGAAACTCTTCAATCTCACCGTAGTTTGTTTGAGATGATGGAAAACAAAATATTTTCACTTCACTGTCGTCGACTTCCTCGTATAAAATTCGATAAATGCCATCTGAAAGAAAAAAAAATAAATTTTAAAAAAACGAACAAGCGCGAAAACGATTCGCGAGCTGAGCTAAGGGTTCCGTACTAAACTAACTTTAAAAGTCACCATTAACAAAAATCTATCTTCTATTTATTATTTTGTATTTGAATTCTAATACTTTTTGCATCAACGTATAGTTATAAAATGGAGATTCATTGCTTGATTTGACTATTTAATCACTATTTAACTTTTTTTCAAGTCGAATTCGAATAAAATATTGATACCTAAAAACCAAATCATCTCAAGTATTGAACACCAAAGTTATTTAATTATTAAGTCAAAATGTCAGCCTCGATGCATATGACTTAATGGATTCTAATAATACGCATATACATTTTAGCACCTTCGAGCCTACAAAGACTTATAAAGTGGAAATTAGAACTTTTAATTTTAATAGCACAACCATTCCTTCTAAATGTTAAGGCTGGTTATTAGATAGAGAGAAAAAGATAAAAATAAAAACCCAAAACTTGATTATTGGAATTTTTCACAAAATTTTGAGGTTATGTGAAAAAAAGTATTAGTATAAAAGTTGTAGATCTTCTTAATACCTATAATTTTGCCATTTAACTTTTCTCCATAGGACTTGTAGTTTTGTCGGAAATCGAGATAAACCGTTTCTATCCTTAAACCCCTCCCCCTTTTCTACTTCCCCACCTCAGATCGACCATAATTTATTTTTCCTTTCATCCTACTAAAATTTTTTTTCACTTTTTACCATTTTCAAAGGCTTTAGCTCTGGTCTAAGAGAGAAGGTTGAGAGAACCAGATCGGACGAATCCACGCGCTGCCTCCGACTACGAACTGTTCCTTAGTCAATTGTTTGCACATTTCACCACTGTTCTACACTCGGAACGATTAAAGCCAAAGAGAAACGGCCGAGGCTTAGCGCTTTAAGCGTTCCGAGTGTAGAAAAGTGGTGAGAAAGAAACAAAGAGTGACTAAGGAATAGTTCCAAATTTCGTACGGGGGCAGCACTTGTATTCGTGCAATCTGGCTCACTCAACTTTCTCTCTTAGACCAGAGCTAAAGCCTTTGGAAATGGTAAAAAGTGAAAAAAAATTATAGTAGGATGAAACCCATTCGAAAAAGAAGAAAATATAACAAAAATGAAAGGAAAAATAAATTATGGTTGATCTGAGGTGGGAAAGTGGAAAAGGGGGAGGGGGGTTTGAGGATAGAAACGGTTTATCTCGATTTCCGACAAAACTACAAGTCCTATGGAAAAAAGATAAATGGCAAAGTTGTAGATAATAAGTAGATCTACAACTTTTGTGCTAACACTTTTTTCACATAACCTCAAAATTAATGTGAAAAATTCCAATAACCAAGTTTTGGGTTTTTTATTTTTATCTTTTACAAAAAAAAAAAAAAAAAACAATTTTGTTATGAAATTTGGTAAAAATTTACCGTTTTATGCCCCCAAAAACACTGTAATTTTTTTGAATTAAATTATTTATATTTCCACTTTATTTTCACAATTACAATTACAATCAAAAATTATCTTTTATTTCTCTTTTCCAAAAAAAAATTGGTTACAACTTACCTTTTAATGTCCCAAACACTCTGTAATTTTTTTTTTTTTTGGTAAAAAATATTTATTTTTTCACCTTATTTTGACTTAATATTGAAAAAGCACCCTAATTTTCAATCGAAAATCGAAAGTATCCTCTTGTTTTAAAAGCCGATGTGATTTTTGTTCGTTAAAACCTCTACTTTCTGATGGTGCAAAAAAAAACATACAGTGCAATGTTAAATGTTCCCAGAAAATGTCATAGTTAAAGTGTAAATTTAAGAGTTTTGCAAGAGGTTTTAACGAACGAAAAGCTCACCGACTTTTTTAAAATAAATATTTTACACCAAAAAAAAATACCGAGTGTTTGGGACATTAAAAGATAAGTTTTAACCAAATTTCATGAATCTTTTTTAAAGATAAAAATAAAATACCAAAAACTTGGTTATTGGAATTTTTCACATAAATTTTGAGGTTATGTGAGTGTTAGTACAAAAGTTGTAGATCTACTTATTATCTACAACTTTGCCATTTAACTTTTTTCCATAGGACTTGTAGTTTTGTCGGAAATCGAGATAAACCGTTTCTATCCTCAAACTCCTCCCCCTTTTTCACTTCCCCACCTTAGATCAACCATAATTTATTTTTCCTTTAATTTTTGTTGTATTCACTTACTTTTCTGATGGGTATCATGATTTCATCCTACTAAAATTTTCTTTTGTGTTCAAAAATTATCGGCACTCGTCTACTCTGTTACATATTAGAACAAGTTAATCGTAAAAAATACTTTTTACAGCATCTTAAGCCTTTTAAGCTTCACATCTGTGCATCATCAATAAATTTTTTTACTTATTTTATTACTAAATTTATTAGATCTATTGAAGTCTATAGAAGTCTATATTGAAATCTATAGAATCTATTGAAGTCTATGAAATTTGTGGCGACGACATACATACATTGCACATTACACATAGCGATCAGTAAGTGTAGAAAAGGTTTAAGAAAAAGAATTTAGGGAAATTAAGTTTGAAAACACCATCTTCTGTTAGGTGACTCTTCAAATGGTATTATCAGCAATATCATGATTTTCGTGAGAAGGACTGATCAGATCAGGGGGGTGACTTCCCTTTAAGTCGCCTCTTACGACAGACAGGGATACCGTGAGGGTATTCTACTATCCGCCCTCAAACGGGATAAATAATAAATTGTCAAAAAAAAGTCAGGGGAAATTAAACTACTTGCAAAATTTCATAATTCTAGATAAAGAGTAACTAGAAAATTTTTAACGCCCTATAATATGTAAATACTTTGAAGAAAATACGGAACCCTAAAAATGTATGATTTAAGAGTAAATTACCAGAACAAATCGGTTGCCACCAGTAGCCTTGGAAGCGACGAAATTCCTCTTGCATGACATACGACGGGATTCCGGCTGAAAGTGGATCGTCCGCCAAACTTCGACCACCCTTATGAGCGAAGGTGACGCGTGTCGTATGACCGGATATCGTGTGCGACACCCAAATATCATTGTTGCATACATAGGCGACCAGATCGGGGTTTGACGGACAAATTTGCGGATTTAATTTGGCACCGGTCGAACTCATTCGGATTTCCGTCGGAAACAACGGTCCTGACTAAAACGAAAACAGGGATAGTTTTTTTTTTTATGAAAATATCGTCGTATCTTTGAGTCTTACAGCACAGCCTGTGTCGCGACATTGAAACAAACTGCTGGCTGCGGGAAAGACAAGTTTTCCCGAGTCGCGATGAAGTTCATAGTACATAATTCCCCAGATGGCTTGTCGCTTACGTTCCCAGAGGAGTTGTTCTTCGCGTGAGTATCGATTTAAAGTGGGCACACTGGGGAAGTTTGCCTCAATCACGGACTGCCACTGTAACTTGGTGCTGTTGCTTTGCGAGTTATGGGGAATGTCGGTGTACAACAGCGTACTTTCACGGCCATTCTGTGGCGTGCTCAGGAAGTAGATACGCGTCCGGCCGTCGGGCAACTGTCGGAACGATATCGACGACGGTACCATTGTTGCGATGCTCGAGAGACGGCGCCGCAGCTCGTTGACGACACCACGTAGCTCGGCCCAGGACATCTTGCCGTCTTTCCGCTCCTTGACCACCAGTGTCTTCGTACTCTCCTCCATCCTGTATTCACTCGACGGTTCACTCTCAAAATCAAGGCCAATTCTCTGATTTCACAGACTCATTTGCGGCTAAATGTCACCCGACGAGGACCTACTTTTACACCTAACCCTAACCTACTTGACCACATTGATTATAAATTCTTGATGTTGATTATTCGTCGACGTTTGAAAATTGCAAATCACAGATAGAACGAGCATTTAATATAATTGATTATTTAAAATACAAATGTATGCATTAACTCGTAACGTTTCAACCATTTACATTTAAACAATACAAATGATACAAACACTTTGTTTTACATTTTCTCATCGTCAATTTCAGCGACATCTGGCCCACAACCTCACTTTTATATATAGACGGCACCTGGTTTTCCGACTGTTTTCTTTTCGTTGAACACAACAAACATAATATAAACGTTAAATAATAATAAAAAAAAATTAATAAAGTGTTCGATTAAAAAATGCTCGTGATATTTATTTAGTCTCAATTACTTCAATAAAATTTCAATATATTCAATCGAATTAAATCAGTGAGACGACAGTCAGCGCACATGCGCAACATCATCCTTAACCATCATTATTTACTTTGACCTGTTTTATATGAAGAAATTAAACATTTTCTTATTATTATCAATTTATTATTTAATTATCTTTATTTGCCTCTAATCAATATTTTGAAAGAACCAAAATATTATTACTTAAATAAAATAAAAACTTCGAATAAAATCTTCTCCAGCTCACTCACTTAGAGTAACATTCTCTATTTACCAGAGACGTACTCAGTTTCTGATTAAGGGGGGTTACATTTAAAAAACTTGTACTGTAATTTGCACCCGTCTTTTAAGCTTCATTGTTATAGAGTTTTTGTTAAGTGTTTTTTTTAAATATTATTTAATATCTAATAATTAAATAAATATTTAAAAGTACTAATCGAAGAACTTTCACAAAGTGTTTTAAGATCGTTTTATCTTATCTTACTAAGATTATAAACGTGAAAGTTTGTAAGAAAGGATGTTTGTTGCTCTTTCACTCAAAAAGTACTATGATATAAGTACTAAGATATAGATTATACTCCGGTTTAACATATAGTATACTTTATATCCAGAAAAAAATATACGGTTCCCGAGGGATAGATATTTTTTTTTGTTTTTTACAGAGCAAAATTTTCTTTTAAAACTATGCCCAGTGGCGTAACTATAGAGTGGCAGGGCTGGCAAAATTCTACGGGTCCCACGAGGGTTAGGGCCCCGGTCCGAGAGGCCGCTACTCCAATAGTAACCTAATATCTTAACAAAATTTAGTAAACATTTTATATCAGTACTTAAAATCAATTAAAGTTCAACACAACTAATGACCACGTACAAATTAATATAAATTATTAACATTTAAAACGGGGGGGGAAGTAATATTATGACTAATTACGGGGTACGGGGGGGGGGGGGGTATCCAATGAAATTGCCACGGGCCTCAGATTGCTGAATTTTCTCCAACCTTTATCTATTTGAAATTTAATATCTCCAGTTCTACTATTCGGATTAATGTCGGATTTTTTTTTGTTCCACGCCTAGTTACTTAAGGTTTCAAAGTATATTAATTATAAAAATTTGTTTTTGGATAAATTTTTATAAACAATTGCAATTTAATTGTTTATACGCTTAAAACACCCCCTGAGCCCAAGTTGAATCGAATTTAAAAAAATATAAATTTCTTCCTTATTTTATCATCTACAAAATGTTTATTACGAAAAGTTGGGAGCTCTTTTAATTTGGAAGATACTTAATTAAGGGGGGGAGAGGTATTCTAGTCTGGGAATTTAAAAAAAAACGAAAGTTTTTTTTTCATAATCCGATAGTTTATATATTCAAAAATATTTCCCTAAAAGGATTTTTCAAAATTCAAATTATTTCCAAAGTTCTAGCCGTTTTAGTGTCGTGGCCACTAGAGTAGTGGAGACTTAACGTAAAACTTTAAACGCGTTTTTCTCGAAACTACTTTTTTCGATGCGGTCGTCATAATATCTCAAGTTCTAATCAGCCGATTTACTTGAAATTTGCCATGAATAATCTTTAAATATCTCTCTATCGCACGAACCAACAAAAGATGAAAATTTGAAATGTTTAAAAAATTCGACCAAGTTAAAAAATGAGTGAAAAAATCGACCTTTATTATTGAGTAGCCGCCATTTTATGAAAAAAAAAAATGTTTTTTCAGTTTTGGAGGTTCATGCGATAGCGACATTTGTACTTATCAAGAATCCATCAGTTTTATTTTTCAGATGATCACAAGGGTAGAAATCATGGCGACGAGCACACGGCATCCCCCCCCCCCTACTACAAAGACGCATAACTCAATAAAAAAAAATTTTTAAATTAATTTTGTGTACTCTCTGAATATAAATAAACAAATGATAAAAAAATGGACACTAAAAATATCAAATACTTTTTTTTATCAATTGCCAAAAAACGCTCGAAATTCGGGCCTCTAGACTAGAACACCCCTTTAAAAATTGATTTCAGAGTGAATTAATGTGTTTGGAGTAGTGGGAGAGATTTTGTAAAAATCAAGAAAAATTGGTCATTTGGTGAACTTCTCTGGGATCCTTTTCACTACTTTATGCTTGTAATTGAATAACTTTTTTTTATCATTGTCAATCTGAGGTTATGTAACGGTCAAAAACTAAAACATAAAATATTCGGGCTCTTTTTTTTGGTTGGGAATTCGATTTAAACTTTTATTAAAGCCACATTCCACTGTTCCAAGTAAGAAACAGGAGCTCGAAATATGAAAATACGAGACAAAACAAAGCTGTCCCAAATTAGGTACTATGGCCTTAACTTGGGACAAACATAGGATTTTTCAAATTATGGAAATGTAGAGCCTAAGTACCCCTCAGAATCTGGGTATTTTTTTTTAATTTATAAAAAGGTAGTTATTTTAGATTGATTTGCAAAACTGTACCAAATTAGGGCGCTTGACTGTACTTTTTCCTAGTTTGGTTATTATGAAACTCTATGTAAGGGCCACCTATTGGCGCAGTGGTTAGAGGCTGTAGTTCTCTCCACTTCATGCGTCAAGTGGCCCTGGGTTCGATTCCCGTTGAATCCTAGACTTAAGATTAAAATTGACCAACCGAAATTATCTGGTGTTAAACAGTCGTGATATGACCTAAGCTGTTAAGGGGGGCGATACATGTAAAAAAAAACGATTTTTTTTCTTTCATAAATCGTTAGAATATCATCTCAAAATATGCCTGTAAATTTTCAAAACAAAATTATCATTTTTTATATATTAAAAACTCATTGAAGTGCTTCGCCTCAACTCGGCGCGTAAGCCACTGTAATTATATAGTTTCGGTGTGTCAAAACTTTAAACGCGTTTTTTTCGAAACGACTTTTTTGAAATTGGCGGGCAGGATAACTCAAAAAGTTCTCAACCGATTCCAATGAAATTTTGTACACGTCTACTTTATAGTAATAGTTTCTAGTTAAACCTCAAACATTCCAAAAAAAAAGTTTAAAAATTAACCCTTTTTAGCAAAAAAACCATTGAAAAAAGGGTAAAAAATCGAACTTTTTTTTTGAGGTACCAATTCACGATTTTTTGAGATTTTTTTTTTTTGGTCTAACTAGAAGATATATGTTTTATGAACACGTAAAACTAATTTTTTTAAGTTCAGATCCCCGTACGAGAAGGAAGAATGCCCGCAAATGTATATCTTTTTCCGAGAGGGTCTCGGCAGATTCATTTTTATGGCGGCCTTTTTGAAAAAAAGAAAATAAATTTTTTTTTTCTGTACTTCAATATATAATGAATAACCCTACAAAGTTTCAAAACGATTCAGTTATTCCTTCCCAGTTTAAAAAGTCCTCAAAAAACGGTAAAAATTATGGTGGTTACATGTATCGCCCCCCTTAAAGCTATTTAAAACACAAAAAAAAACTTGACGTAAACGAAGTCACAATTAAACACGTTAGTTAAAGTGTTGTAATGATTTAGGGTGGCGAAGCTATTTCTTCCCTACCTCCTCCTTTCGTTGTGCCCATATCATTTCCTATATAACCTTTATTTCATCCAAAATTAAGATATACAAAAGGTTTTATCAACGATCCCATAAAAAATTGTTTCACTTGAAAAAAAAAATTTTTACTTTTTAATTATGTATCAAACCACAATATTACTAGAAAAAAATTGTATATGTACAAATTAAAATCTATGTTTATACGTTTTAATACTCAATGAAGGCATTATGAAAATGTAATAAGCTGAAAATATGAACTTTATCCCGACAACATAAATCATTCTTTCTTTTCCGTGTTGTCACCATCGTCGGCCTTTCCCTTGTCTAAAAAGTAAAATGCTTAAAAATTGGCTGTATTTAGCGTGTCACTCTATTAATTACTTTTATTATCGTCTTTTTGTTCATCGCCGCCCGTTGAGGGTTGAGGTGCTGATGGTGGGCCTCCACCTCCACCGACGGGATGTCCCGGTTCTTCTGATTGCGCCCGATCGGGTTCTGGTAGTGGACCCGAATGCGGTGGAGCTCCTTGTAGCGGTGGATACGCGCCAGGATTTTGTTCAGGCGGTGGATGACCCTCGGCTGGTGGATGACCCGGAGCCGGATGGAAATGTGGATGCGGCCTTGCCATGTGTGGTGGATACTGTGGATACGGTTGATGGTAATATGGATGTGGCGGATATTGAGGATAGAATGGGGGTTGTTGGGCGTAACCGTAAGCGGGGTGTGGTGGCCGGGGCGGTAAAGGCACCGATTGTGGTCCTTGACCAGGTGGGTATTGTTGATACGGTGGACCGGGTTGACCCGGTCCAGGTGGAATCATCGCTCCGGGAGGTGGTTGCGGTGCGTTTGGCATTCCAGGATGAGGACCTGGAAATATAGGATATTAATACTGCGTTTGACGTACGAAACTTGAAGCTAACCTGGAGGCATTCCTTGTGAATGTGGTGGAATGTGACCATGTGGTCCTTGAGGATGCATATGGGGTGGTGGACCACCTGGTATTGGCATGTTTTGAGCATGGTGCATTGGTGGAGCGGGTCCTAGTGGATGTCCAGGTGGTACCATCGGATGGCCATGTGGAGGAGGTGGCATTTGAGGTGGTTGATGTTGGTGTGGTGGCATTTGGCTTGATGGAGGCATTGGTTGTGGTGAAGGACTCGGTTGAGGTCCAGTCTCCGGCTGTGACGATGGTGTCGATGTGGGAGGTGTTGTCGGTGGACCTCTTTGAATAACTGGCGCGGGTTCTTGTTGCATAGGCGGCCCCGGAGGTGGTGTCTCCTGTTTCGGTTGTTGCGATGGTGGTGGAGATTGTGCAGGTGGCTGCGGTGCTGGAGCAGGTGACGCTGGCGCTGGAGACGAAGTGCGTCGTTTTGGCGGTGGACTCGCCTCTTGTTGATTGACAACCACCGGCGGCACCTCGTTCTCTGGCACATGCGTGGGCGAGTTGGACGTCGACGAGTTCGTCGACGCTTGAGGCGTACGAGCCTCGGGTGTTGACAGCGATTTGCTCGCCTCTACATTACCACCACTTCCTGGTGACGCCACTGCCGAATGCGATACGTCATTTTCCGTGCCACGTTCCGTGGTCTCATTTGACGCTTTCTGAGGCTGATCCTGCTCCATCGGCTGTCGTGTAACACAAGTGCCCCAAAAAATGAATTTTATCGCCGATGTTCCAACATTTCTTTATAAAATGTTATAAACATGCCGTTTCCACATTGTCATGAATTGTTCATGCCAAAAATATACCAAAAGAAAATCTCAAAGCTCAAAAACCTTGAGAAACGCAATGCGTTTTAACTAGAGAAAATAAAACACAACATGCGCCAAGTTTATTACGTTATAAATGTACAGAAATTTTGTTTAACATAATATAGAAAATGAATCATAGAAAAGAACATAAGTAAGTAGTAATATATTATTGATAATAATAATAATAATAAGTCAGTAAAAAATGTTATATTCATGCGGTCTCTTCAACAACTTGAAATTACCAACTCGTACAACCAAAACCTTTCGATTATAACGTGCACTAAAGTCGTCGAAAGTGTTACAAAATGAAAAAAGAAGAAAAAAGAAATAATTAAATAAATAAAAAACAGTCTTTTATTAATATTTTTTTTCCATATAAATAATATAACTAAAGTACATAATTCGTTTAAAAAAAAAATCTCTGATTTTAAGGACCAAGACGAAAACAGTCATAAGAGATGATGCGAGGTGATTTACCTGTATAAAGTGAAGTTCTACCATCTGTAGATGCAATAGAACACAAGGCACTGTTTACTAAGTATCTACTTGTATTTTCTAAATTTTTTCGTTTTTAAAGAATGCATTTATTTCTCGAAATGAGAACCAATTTTGGGCAACTAAATGTTTGTGGGTCCGATTCTGAATCAGTTGCGAGACTATTTGCATGCGCATTGTTTTGATTTTTGCGATTCTCGGATTTTTATTTGGTGACCACTGTTCATTAATAACACGAGCATGTACTATAGGTTTGTTCGCGGAGGTGATTTTGAACTGATAACGAATCAATTCAAGTGGATTTAGGATAGTTGCCAAAACGCATACACGCTTATGAACTGATTAAGGGTCATTTTTTCGAGTTTGAAAATGTTCGGAAGTAAGACGAGGATTAACGAGAACCCACGAAAATTATTAATTGAATAGAACATTGACAGAAGTTGATGCCTCGTTCACACGAGTCAACTTTAGTTGACCGATTTTAGTTGATCGATCAAAAGTTGAATGAAAAACCTAGTGTAATGACTCGTTCAAACTTTTTTTTATCCACTAAAAAGTTGATCACGGTTCTCACGCGAGGTTCTTCATTCTACTTTTTTTGATTACACAGCATGACAACGAAACTGGATTTTGAATTAGCCACGATTTTTCGTAAACTGCGCATGAGTAAAAGGTCTTATTTTTTTTTCAAATCTAATTTTTCATCCTAACAAAAATCGCTAGAACCAATTATAAATCGGTAACGAACGCATTTCGTGTGAACCGCGAATATCGGACCGTAACTCGGCTCATAAACTTGCATGCACTTGGCGATGGTCCTAAATCGGTCTTGAACTGATTCGTTATCGATTCAGTATCACATCCGCGAATGAACTTTATATACAAGTCAATCGTAAAAAATACTTTTTACAGCATCTTAAGCCTTTTAAGCTTCACATCTGTGCATCATCAATAAATTTTTTTACTTTGTTTATTACTAATTTTGTTAGATCTATTAAAGTGTATAAAATTTGTGGCGATGACATATGTACATACATAGTCCCCACATTTCACATAGCGATCAGTAAGTGTAGAAAGGCTTAGGAAAAAAAAAGACATTACTTATGGGTAATATATTCTAAACGTCGCACACAATCACTCCCTTGGGACCGGTCCGGTTCTACTCTCAACGTTATCCAACTATAGTTCTCGTTTAATTTAGAAGCCGTCCACGGAAAAAAATCTGGAAGCTGTTCATAACAGCACATCTAGACAATAATCTTAAATCTGTCTTCAACTGATTCGTAGTCGACCCGCAAACACAGCATTTATAAGAGAAAGAAAATATCAACATTTACCTCATTCATCAGGATGTTTAGATTTCTTATTAGATTACAACAACTTTTAGTATTTACTACCAACTTAAATCGTTATTAATTGGTGAAAATAGCACAATATATTTTACGAAACAAGCGATACGCAACTACTATTTATAATCTTTGGTTTAATTGCGCATGCCTTAAATCGTGTAATGAACGATTTTCTTCTCATCTGATACTCAAAATCTTCATAAAATAAATGCAATCTTTTTTTGACTACAAAAATTAAAACAATTATATTTCATATTTTCCCAATGTTTTTTTTTTAGAACTATTCCAGGAAATAAAATTTAAATGGGAAAAGTGAAAAAACCAAATTTATTCAACAAATCCATAAATTCAATTTTTCTTAATTTTTTTTTTTTTTCGATCTTATCACTAAATAAATTAATTGTTAAAGCGTCCCAAATAAAGCATGATATTAGTTCAGTCAGTCAGTGTGTGGGTGTGGCAGAGAGAAATGACTTTGATCGTTTGCAACATCGTCCACAAGATTGTGTTAAGATCGGATGTGCTTTCGTCTTTAAAATTTGTTTACTGTACAATCGAATGTCTAAATTGATATATTGAATTAGTGAAATAGTTTATCAAAACTGACCTCTTGATGAGCGTGTGAATCTTCGGGTGCGGCTGCGGTCGCGGCCGCGGCTACCGGTTCGGCCGAGGACGCCGGCAACGTTTCTTCGGGCTGCACGCGCGGTTTGCTCGGATCGTCCGCGCCTTTCATTCGTTCCTTACGCAACAACTCGTACTGGCGTTCGACCATCTTCAAAAACGCCTCGTCGTCGACCGCTTGTTTACAATGCTACACAAATTATATCTAGATTAATAAAAGCGCCCTCTATGACTGACAAGGGAAGGGGCACGACATGGGAAACGGACTTTGGAATGAGACTTTGTGTAATCATAGTATCCCTTTAGGATATTCACCCCCAAAAGTATTTCATCCGAATGGCCAGGCGTTTCGGAGAAATTAAAAGTACGTTCAAAAAATTACAAATTTTAAAAATGTATTTCTCCGAAACGGCTGGCCATTCGGATGAAATATTTTAGGGGGTGAATATCCTAAAGGGGTACTACGATTACACAAAGTCTCATTCCAAAGCCCCCCCCCCCCCTGGGAGATAATTTACTTTTTTTAATTCTTGCTGGAACGTTTCACTGCTCTCGATAAACTTGCGTTTTTTCGCATCGAATTTCTCCTCGATTTGTTGCAATTCCGCCTCGAGTTTCTTCTGGTGCATTGTCAGTGACTCCACTTGCCGCTTCAGCACTTGCATTCGTGCTGTAGTTACGACCGATCGCACATCCGGAACGATGGCGTCTGAAAAAATCTCATTTGCCAAACGATGATTCCGCAAAAATCTTGCATATGCCACATGTTTCACTGAATATCCATCATCTTGATCTGGAAGAAAAGTTTAAACAATTAATTGGCCAATTGATTGAAAATGTAAATGTTGGAATTTTACCATCTTCATCTTCAGCTGGTTGTATATCGATGCGACGATCATTCGACGACTGCTTGCTGGAACTTTGACTACGCTCGTGATTTTCTCGATCATCTGATGTTTGTTGGGCTAAAAAATATTAATAAACATTCCACTAACCCATGTCTCATGGGTCCACCAAACAACCATCGAATACGTTACCTAATTTGCCGCGATTTTTTGCTGCAATATACGCGAGATACGCCGGTGAATTATGATACGTTTTCAATGATTTCTCATATTCGAGCTAAAAACGCAACGTTTAGAAAAAAAAAAAAACGGTCGTTAAAAGAAAATAGCAAATACTTTTTCAGTTTCATATTCTTCGATATATTCCATTTTCTCGTCGTCGGGTAAATCTCTCCACATACGACCGATAATCTTTCCGATTTCCCATAGTTTCAACTCGGTGTTCTGAGCTTTGACAGTGTCCCATACTTTGCGACTATATCTCATGTAGGGCATCAACGGTTTTTCAGGCGCTTTCGGTGGTTTGAGTATCCGTGGATCATTCTATAATTAAACACGATTACATGACAAAAAATTAACTACATGTAAATGTGAATGTAACGATTTTTGCTTATTGTATTTATTAACAGATTGCAAATGCACTGCATGTTTTTAAGGGGGTATTCTAGTCTAGGAGTTTGAAAAAATCGAAAAAAAAAATTGTTTTTTTCGGTTTTGGAGGTTCATGCGATAGCGACATTTGTACTTATCAAGAATTTATCATTGTTTTATTTTTCAAATGACTACAAGGGTAGAAATCATGGCGACGAGGACACGGTCTTTCCCCTCAATGAAAAAAAAATTTTGATTTTAATTTTGTGTATATTATAATAAAAAAATGATAATTTGGTCTAGAAATTTGGAAAAAATCGATTTTTCATTTCTGTGATATTTTCAAAGTTTAAACCTTTAAGAATATGTCCTTAAGAGGATTGTTCAAAATTTTAATTATTTTTGGAGCAAGAATGTCTGTAAAAAAAATGGAAGTATTAACTACCATTGTACGAAATTTTACCCGAAACTTGAAACGCATTTTTCTCGAAACTACTTTTTTCGAGACGGTTGCCATAATATCTCAAGTTCAAGAAATTTGGCGTGAGCCTTCTCAATACATTTCTTTATCGCACTATTTAAAACTATAATACAATTTCAATTACAGTGGTACCTCGAGATACAAGTTTAATTTGTTACTTGCTCGTATCTTGAATTTCTCGTATCTCGAATTTTATCTTCTATCTCTATTAAAAAGATCAGATGCACGACCTGTTGCAACTTTTTGAGACCTTCGACCTGCTAAACCGAACTCGTATCTCGCTCGTAACTCAAATCAAAAAATCACTCGCCCGCCGGCTCGTATCTCGAAAAACTCGTATGCCAAGGTACCACTGTACAGGTACCACTATTATTACTTATTTTTAAAAAATTCTAGTAAAAAAAAATTTTTTTCAGGCAGTCGCCATTTTGTAAAAAATTTATTTTAACTTTTCCGTAGTTCCAGACATTGCGACATTACTCTAGATTAATAATCTTTTTTTTTTGTTTCAAATTGTTAGAAGGGTTGGAATCGTAGCTATGGTCACGTGCGAATTTTTCCATTTTTGAGACCCCCCACTTCATCAGCTGCTAATTTTTTTTTGTATTCTAAATAACTTATGAAAACATGAATAGTAAAAATATTGATTGCCGTTTTTTTACGTTACCTCAAAAATTGCCTGAAATTCATGCCTCTACACCAGAATACCCCCCTTAATCCTAATGCTAATACAATTATAATGTATCTAATTTTCCTTAGAATATTAACTGTGGAACAAAGTCAACACTCTTACACAAATTAGAATTGATGTTCCCATAAAGAGCACACCGCAACAGCACTAAGACACTGATTTGGTCGGCTTATTCTTATGGGGGAAAAATACATTGGAAAAACCATTAAAAAAAAACTTACACTAGTACTTTTCCCGACTTTTTGTGGTGTGAAATTTGGATTTCCATGGACTGTATGAATAAATGGACTCCCCACTTGTTCCTTCTACGAAACAAACTCAAATAAATATTTTTGAAAAAATGCAGTTTAAAAACACCCTTACATTTGCCCCAACTGATTGACTCGAGCCGCCCGAAGCTCGAAGACGTTCTAGACATAAAATTTAAGCTAATTAAACGGAAAATTACTAAAAAAAAAAATTGATTCAACATATAAAAATAGAACAAACAGAAAAAATTTCATGACAAAACATTAAACCATGCGTTTATGTATTTGGAGTGAAACTTACCATTCCTTGATTGGGTTTAGGGCAAAATTATGTTAATGAACTTTGGGAGATTGGACAGAAGATTTAATTTGATTGAAACCCAGTTAAATTCAGCCGCAAAGCGGGTTAAAATTGCCATTTTTTAAAAAAAAAAAAACTTTTAATAAAGCGACTTAAGCCAAAAGCGTGGTCTAACCGGAAGTTAAAATTTTGCTGATATGAACGTTACTCGGTTGCTCATTGGTTGCACAGTTTTTAATCAGAGTTTTGGGATTATAGTCGGCAGTGATTAGAATGTACAATCAAAAACATTATCAAGGTGTTTCATCCATTTCATGTTTACATTATTATTGGAACTTGAATGAAACACATTGAAAGTTTATTGGATTGTACAAAACAACCACGTGTTACAACTCATACAGTAAAAGCTCCTTATTCGCGGATTAAAAAAATTCGACCCAATTCCTATATTCGCGGATCCAATAAGTACATACCAGTGGCGTGCGGTCCATACATGCTGTTGATGCGGCGCATGCCTTTGGATTGTAAGACGATTTTAAAAATGAAATATTTTTTATGATTTATTCATTTAATTTTTAATTTACGGAATTGCATTTGTAAAATCATTCTAAAAATGATATATTTTTATCATTTATAAATTCTTTAATTTAAGTAATAATAAAAGGTATCACTCATAAAATTGGCATAGTTAACTAAATCAAATGAACGACAAAAGCCGAATGAATTGCCTAGATTTGGTCGCGCATGCGCAATAGTACGGTCGAATACTATCCCTTGGCATTTAACATAGATGATTAACGGTCTGCCAATGCGTTTGCCGTTTTGAATCTAAACAGTGAATTTTATTGTTACTGTTACTTTTCGTGAGTTATTTTGAATTATTGACCCAAAGACCATACAAATGTTTTGTTCTTTAGGATAAGAACTATTTTCGTGGTTTTTAAATACATTATATGATGCAGTTATTGATGATTTTTGTAAAGAGCGTTGAATAAGACTAATTTTAAAAAAATACTTATAACACCACGTTTATCAAATAAAAAAATAAATGTAAAAAATGTGGTTCTTATAACCCCCCCCCCCACGTCTAACCGCATGCCCTGTTTCAAATATCAACGCACGCCACCGGTACATACATAATAATAAAAGAATTCCAATAGGTAACCAACGCAATATCCTATATAAAAGTCGTCAAATGGACTAATAAAAATAAAAATTGGTTGTCTGTAAAGTCGGTTTACGGACGATAGTTTTACGTGATAACGTCATAAAAAAAAATTGATGAAAAATTGCATAATTATTATCACTGAATTATCATTATTTTGTATAATACAAAGCAGGAGTTAATTGAAAATTAACACTTTTTTCAAAATGAAATCAGACTAAAAATTATGAAAGAAATCAATTAAATCGATAAATTGTAGAAAAACACAAAACACGTTGTCTGGGATTCAACAATTATTGAATACGAGGCATAGCTTATTGTAGGAAGTTCTCGAAGAAGCTCGCGAGGCGGCATTCCAGTACCAGAACTCTATCGTGCCTCTCTATCTCTTGTAGCGTTCTCGCTTGCACGCACGGGCTCAAACGGAACGTAACACTTTTTCGTCCACGCTGACGTAGTTTATCCATTTATAAGACGTTATCACGGCAAAAGTAAAATAGAGCAAGTTCAAACTTTGACTGCAAACAATCGTAAGATGAAGATTTTTAATTTGAAAAATCTTAGTGAAGGTTTAAGAATGGTAAATGAGCTTTGCGATTACTTTATGAACATTGATCCGTCTATGGAACGAAGTGTTATTTT
Organism: Sisyra nigra; assembly: GCA_958496155.1. NCBI lineage: Eukaryota > Metazoa > Arthropoda > Insecta > Neuroptera > Sisyridae > Sisyra > Sisyra nigra. The sequence continues at coordinate 53,687,521 of OY292315.1, forward strand.
TAAGAGGCAAATTGCTAGTGCGACTGCTACGTATCAGTCTGAATTGAAGGAGCTTTTAAAAAGTGCCAAGAAAATTACACAATTCTTCAAATCATTGCCTAAACCTTAAGATAATTAATCAAAATGCTCAAAAACTTCAATTAAATTGATTTTTTTATATATTTGTTTTTTTTTCTCTTCTTTTTTTGTCACCTAGGAACGTATCCCCCATAATCCCATATAAATTACCATTCCGTATTCACGGTTTCTTTCATTTATGGAACATATACCCCGCGAATAAAGAGATTTTACTGTATCCGTCAACACCCTAAACGCAACCGTTTCAAGATAATGGCGTAAAATTTGGAAAATTTCTTTATGATGTTTTTCTCAGGAAAAGTCGTAATAATTCACACAAATTTGGCAAAATTACCTTTAAGAATGTTGAAAGTCATTGGAACACCAGATGACAGCATATCTGAACAACAAAACACAAAGCAAACTCATAACGTAAATATACTTTTCGAAATAATAGAAATAAAAAAAGTTACTTCTACGAATACTTAGCGCAATTACAAGGAAAATTAAATTTAAATTAACTATTTGGTAATAATATAATAATGTATATAAAACGTATCGATCATGCTTCTTTGAAAATTAATTAAAATTAAAAAAAAATTAATTGCAACATTCATTCATTTATGAAAAATTAAACATTTAATCGTAATCTCTGCATAATTCTCGCTTTATCATTCGTTACAAGAAATATAGGGTAGATGTACCGTTTGCGGCCATTTTGAAATTTATAAGTAAATAATACAATTTAATTGTTACTATAGTGTTATGAAGTAATATTAATGAGATAATTTGAGATGTTGGCAACGATGTAAAGTGTTTCCTCTACTCGTTAAAAGTAAAGTTTACGAAATAATTAAAAAAGTATTTGGGCGCGTATTGTACTTTATTAATTTTCATTATTTCTTATAAGAATCTGTCAAAAACTCTGTTAAGTAAATTTTTGATAATTGTTGAAAATCATCATATTCTTTAAATGTTTATATTATTACTACGTTAATAACTTAATAGTAACTAAAACAAAAAATTTAAACCGATAAAAACCTAAAATATGAATAAAATAACCCATGACCACAACTGGTACAGCAAAAATATACAAGTGCTACTTTTGGCCATGCTATGGCCACAAATAGTGCATACGTTATCCAGTTTTGGCCATAGTACTTATTGATTGAATATGGTCCATTATTCAGACGTATTTTATGCAATTATTATTGTTAACATTGTAGACAAAGAAATTAGTTGTTTAGAACTATTAAAATGTCGTCGAGAATAAAAAAAGACCGTGGAGAAAATTCCTAAATCACATAAAGCTGCAGTCAGTAAACCTCGAACGATTTCCAATCATCGCCTGTTATTTTTGAAGTAATTAAACCTGATGCAGTTTCGACTGTTAGCACAGAAAATGTATCTAATTATAATACTCTAACAATACTTCGAAAGTCTTCAGATGAAATTATTGGGTGGCCCAAAAAGTAAACAGTTTTCAAAGCGAAAACGTGCAGTTGAACATTTACCTTCAGTAATAACAGCTTATAAAAGGCAGAGAGAAGACTGAAAGAGCCAGATCGCATGAATACACGTGCTGCCATCTACTCCGACTAGGAGTGTTTGGAACTATTCCTTAGTCAATTTGTGTTCCTTTCTCCACCGTTCTACACTCGAAACGTCTGTCATAGAGAAGCTTTTCTTCTCTCTCATGATCATAGATAAGTAGTATATTTCGACAGAGAGAACCTTCTCTATGACAGGCGTTCCGAGTGTAGAACGGTGAAGAAAGGAACACAAACTGACTAAGGAATAGTTCCAAACACTCCTAGTCGCAGTAGATGGCAGCACGTGTATTCATTCGATCTGGCTCTCTCAGTCTTCTCTCTGTAAAACGATAGAAATCATGGAAGCTAAAGAAAAAAGCGATAAAGAAGATGAAAAAAACTGAAGAAAATTGAAACAAAACAATTAGAGGAAAAAGCTTAACAACAATTAGCTAAGAAAAAACCTGCTGAACCGCGAAAAAATTTTAAAAAATAACTAAAAGGTCTTTATTTCTAATAATGCTATTATACCTTTTTTGGGCAAGATTGCTGTTTCCCGGGCGCCAAGATTTGACGACGGATTCTTATAGATCTCGCAAAAATAAATCGAAAATGAAGAATACTAGTTTGCGAATACTAATTTAAAGTAAGTTAAAAATAAACGATATTTCAGTAATTACTATGGCCAAAACTGGTGCAATCACTGGCCAAAAGTAGTGTCTCTATGGCCACTAGTGGTTAAATCGGAGGTTACATTAAATATTAAGCCATACTTCATTTAAATTACTTTAATTCTTCATAAAAGATACACAATTGCTTAAAGTGGCCACAAACGGTACATCTACCCTATATAACGATTTAAATCGTTCGACTTTCATGGCTCATGCTTAAATATAAGAGCGAGAGAGAAGGGAGATGCAGAGAAATGCTTTGAATGTATTTTGAGCTGTTTTCTTACTCAGTCACTAAAACATTTAAATGTTATATTACATTCATTGCGAATGCAACAATTTAAATATCAATATTCAAATAATAAAAAATTATTCGTTATAAATGAAATATTATTGCATTTCATGTCACCAACTTACGACTCGCTTGCTGGGAGTTCAAGCTGAGAGCAGCTTGTTTATAATTGGCTGGCAAAGCCATTTTTTTATATTCTGCTCTTTCAAAAGTATTTACGTAATTAGAACCACTAAATCATATTGATAATGAGGTGATTTAAAATTATTAAAGAAGTTAATTTTACTTAATTTTTGCGTCCGAAACAGCAAAGAACAACGTTTTCGACGAACACAAACGCCGACAGCCGCACCAGTAACACCAACTTAATTTTTTAGTTATTGCAATTCAAGATCAGTATTGCTAACTGTCGGAAATAAATTCGAGAAGTTCGGATTTGATTCGTGTCTAATTGGGAACGATTCTCACAATTCACAATGATATTTATTATATAGGTGTAATAATTCCGAATTTTTACAACCGTTCCGAATATTATTTCAAAAAAAAGAAAATGGTGCCCAAGTTTGGCACTCAACAAAATAATTTTATTACTTAATTATAATCGTAATTAATCGTACTTTTTTTTTTAAAACAATGATAAGATTTTCGTAAAAAATACGGATACACTTTTAGGAAACGTTTACGAAAAAATGGAGTCTTCTACATGTAATGCTGATGAAAATTCACAAATAAAACCGCCATGTATTATATGTCGAAGAGAAATAATTCCTCGAATTTATATTCGAGACGAATTATTAATTATCGTGCATTTATTATTTTCTACAAGCGTAAATAATTTAAAGCCCAGTTTAATCTTTGTATTAATCAATTGTCTTATAGGATCTAAAAAAGGAGCATCGCTTTATTTGTACTAATTGTATGGCTGTTATCATGGAGATTCATGACGTTATTGTTTTCGCCAAACAGTCAATCGAGGATACAATAAATCAAACACAACCTGATCCTGATATGAAGCTACCGAATCTTCTTTATACGGTTCCTAATAAAACTTACAAATCCGACTACAAGCCCGAGTTGAATAATAAAGTGACCACGTCGCCAGAGGTGGCCAAATCACCGGCTATGATAGAAACAACCATTGCATTGCCACACATGAGCCGTGCAGAAAATTTATTGTATGAACCCGAGCCAGTTTTGACTGTGATACGATGTGATTGTCACCAACGTGGTTTTCCCAATCGGGCGGCTCTTGCAACCCATGAACGCTCGGTGCGTCGTCAAAGAATGCAACTGAAACGTGCACGACGAATTAGCGTTAGTCGTGCCAATTCCGACATTGAATATCCATGTGTTGAATGCGACCAAACATTTTCAAGTCGTTACTATTTAAAGAAGCACAACACGCGGGTACATGCCATGAAATATGTTTGTCGGCTGTGTGAAAAAGCCGAGTTTTACAATAATAATGATCGGGAGTTCCATGAGGCCACGTGTTCAGAACGATTCTTGGACACGTCGGGTGATTCGGTGCAGACTCGATCACGGAGTCGTCTCGGTCGGATTTATCGATCGCAATCAGCGGGCAATTTAGACGCGAATCAATCGTTTGTTTCGATTGAAAAAGACCTGGATCTGGCCAGTTGTTACAGTGGACGTAGTAGTCGGTCGGGTCGAAGACGAGGTCGTCCATCGAAAGTTTCACAATCGCATATAGTTAATCATATCCAGTGGGACAAATCTAATGTACTACCAAATGAACCGGATTCATCATTTGATTCAAATCGGGATGAAGCACTTGAACCACCGGTGCCGTGGCGAGTCAACTCGGAACAAGATCTTACTCAATTATTGGTCGACTATTCCACATATACCAAGCCTCGAAAAAAGAATCAATGTACTGAATGTGACTATTCGACATATAACATTGACACGTTGTGTCGTCACGAAATTCGAAAACATAACAAAGTTGCATGGTTTCCGTGTCGAGAGTGTCACTTATCATATACTAATAAGTACGACAGTTTACATATTTATAGTAGGGGAGCCCACGATGCTAAATCGGGATTTACTCGAGCGTTATCGAGACCTATTGGGTTGCGAAGCTTAGATGATAAAAAGAATAAAATGTCATATAATATATACCTTTTCAGCGGCGGGGGGAGCGGCTATAGATTTTCAAAAATTTATAAAAAAAACTGTTACATGGACATCAGATATTGATAGCATCCATGTCCTACGTATTTTTAAAAATGTACATATGATAATCTGATTGTTTCCATGATGGGGGTGGTCGTACGTAAGGGTTGAAAATGAAGAAAAAAAATTTAATCGAGCGGGTCAGATTTTCTAAGGGGATGTTAAGTGACCCTTAGACAAACCTCTGACGATTTGAATGAGACGCAAACCCGCTGCCATTATTAGAATGTGAATAAAAATCGCCATTTTGAAAAACTAGAGCGCGTCATATTAAGATATATATGGTTCATTTTTATGCCTTAGACATGCTGTCTCATAATCTGACGATTATCAGGAGGGATTCACCTAATCTGAAAATAATTAAAAAAATTTTTTTTGTATATATGCATACAGCCTATATTCGAATTTTCCCAGGAAATAGTTTCAAATAAAAGTTGTAGCCACTAATGAGTCTAAGAACTATAGTACGTTTAAGGAAAATCGTTGGAGCCGTTTTCGAAAAAAATTGAAAAAGTTCATAAACTCCTAGAATAAAGTGGAGCTTTCGGTTCACCGATTACAACCAAAAGTTGAACTTACCACTAGTTGTGCCTTCGCGGCACAACTAGTTATAATATGGAAGTCAAATTTCAAGTTTGATGAAATTTGGATAAAGCTTTCGATACGATATGACTGTCACACACTCACACACAGACATGTGACAGCCATATCGTATCGAAAGCTTTATCCGAATTTCACCAAACTTGGCATTCAGCCTCCATATTATACCTCGACGTGCCGCGAAGCTTTTGGCCGAAATCATTTTACCGAAAGCTCCGCTATATTATTCTAAGAGTTTTTGAGCTTTTTAAATTTTTTTCGAAAACGGCTCCAACGATTTTTTTAAACTTATTATAGTTCTTAGACTTATTTATAGCTACAACTTTTATTTGAAACTTTTTCCTGAGAAAATTCGAATATATGCATTACGCAGCTGCGCGCATTAAACTTCCCTTCAAAATAAAAAAAATAAAAATTAGCCACGCTCGAGAATGTCGAGATGACGTTTTTTTTTTACAAATTTGTACCCCTCCCCTTTCTTTACGTCACTCTCAAATTGTCAGATTAGTGGAATATACACCTTTTAGCATGTAACTAATTCACCCTATTTTAATCTGACGCGCTCAAGAAAATTAGATGATCAATTTTTTTTTACTAATCTGATCCTTTATCCTTGACTGGCGGCCTTATATATGGAGCTAATATTTAGTGGAAGTACTTAACTGGATACAAAGTATCACCCTGTATATTAGTCTGCCGCGCTTTAGTAAATCCCGAAATCCCCGCTTGGGCTCCTCGCCAGCTATTAAAAATAGAAAAATTTAGTTCTAACTTTTTTTTTTCATTAGGCAACAATTAGAGGTTCATGTAGAAAGGCAACATTACAGCGGGCCGTTTGTGTGTAATCGATGCACGGATTGTTTTCCCAGTCAACGAGAGCTTCAAACGCATTTCCAGTTCCATAAGACCGAGTACATTTGTCACAAGTGCGACTTGCGATTCACCGACATGCACGCATTCCGCGAACATTGGCGTTGTACGCGCGATCCGTTCCACTTAACTGAAAAGAACATTCAGTTCTTGGTCACGGGGGCAATGGTCCGGTCTCGATCTCCGTCAGAGGACTCGAACGCATCGTACGGTATCACCATTTCCGAGGTGACGTCGCTCTGTAGTGATTCGCGGTGTTCGTCGCCCGTCTCCGAGCTGAGCATGCGAAGCAGCACTCCGTTTCCCGACTATGACACCGGCTCGTTTAGCTCGGAACGGTCATCAACTCCATTCCCGAGAAACTTCGACGATGATGACGAGGGTGACGATGACGACGACAACGAGTTAATGTGTGTCACAAACAATGATGCAGAAATGCCAGAATATTCAAGTGAAATAATTACGTTTGATGATCACTGTTTTCGAATGTTAACAAACATTGATAACGATAGAATCATTAACATTGACGACGATAACCAAAATTGTTAACGTATACATAGCATTTGAGTTATTAAATATATAATTCATTATATCTTATTATACGAATGATTTTTTTCTTTTATTTTTAAAATAAAATTGTATTTAAAACAAGAGCTGCTTTTTTTTACGCTGTATTAGTTTTGCAATCTGTAACTGGGCATTAAGGGGTTATTCTAGTCTAGAAATTTGAAAAATCGATTTTTCTCTTCTTTCATATTCTCAAAGTTTAAACCTTTAGGAATATGCCCTTAAGAGGATTTTAAAAATTTTTAATTATTTTTGGACCAGAAATCGCTGATTAAAAAATGTAAGTATTAACTACCATTGGATGGCCGCTGGATGTAACTTTACCTGAAACTTTAAACGCGTTTTTCTCGATGCGGTAGCCAAAAAGTTCTAATCAGCCAATTTACTTGAAATTTGGCAAGAATATTCTTTAAATATCTCTCTATCGCATGAACCAACAAAAAATGAAAATTTAAAATTTGTAATATTTTTAAAAAATTCGACCAAGTTAAAAAGGCTCGAATTCGAAAATTCGACCCGATTACAATACTTCCTTTACTATCTATATAGTAGTAAAAGAAAGTAAAAATGAATGAAAAAATCGACCTTTATTTTTGAGTAGCCGCCATTTTATGAAAAAAAAATTTTTTTTCAGTTCTGGAGGTTCATACGATAGCGACATTCGTACTTATCAAGAATCCAGAATTGTTTTATTTTTCAAATGACCACAAGGGTAGAAATCACGGCGACGAGGACACGGCCTTTCTCCCCCCCCCTTTACTTCAAAGACGCATAACTCAATGAAAAAAAATTTTTTTTTGAAATTAATTTTGTGTACACTTTGAATATAAATAAAGAAATGATAAAAAATGGATCGTAAAAATATCAAATGCTTCTTTTTTATCAATTGCCAAAAAACGCTCGAAATTCAGGCTTCTAGACTAGAATACCCCCTTAACACATTCACGTTGGGGAACGCATGGGTGCGTCTTCTGCCTTGTAGATTATTTAACATTATAATTCATACTTAAATATTTTTATATATATTGTTATATATAAATATATTTCAGAGGCGTGCGATCCATACATGCTGTAGATGCGGCGCATGCCTTTGGATTGTAAGACGTATTTAAAAATATTTTTTATGATTTATTCATTTTATTTTTAACTTACGTAATTGCAATTGTAAAATCATAAGTTAACTAACGTAATTTAAGACGTTTAGTCAGGGTTATCAAGGTTTCCGACTAGGACCAAATAATGACAGAGTGCTATACATATTTTGATGCACCAAGAGAGAAAGGCGATTTTTAACTAGCCCCATGATTTTCTATGTAGTGCATGGAACTTTAAGTACCTGCGTTTAACGTCTATAAGGAATATAAATTGTGTTCCCACGAATGTCTTCGTGTGATCAATGGTTTCAGAATTAAATAAAAAAATCTTAATTAATAGGAGTATTATTTTTTCAACTAAGAAAGTTTTCAAAGATTCCTGTAAAGGTCAAAATATCATAAATATTTTCCAAGGGCTCTTTTTAGTCTAATTTCAGGCAATAACACAGAAAAAAAGTGCTATTTATGAGATATTTAGTAATTAGGCTATCTAGCACTTCATAATAGGTGGTTAAAGGTTAAGAGTTTAATTTAATCCATTCATATTAAGAAATAAAAAAGATGAAAATCTTTCACATGAAATCAAACACCTACTGCTAATGGCCGCCATTGGAATTAAATGTAGAAAATCAATTTTGATCTATTTATATGATTTTTTTTCTTTCGCGAAAATCTTGAAGTAATTAATGTATTTTATTAATACATTTTCTTTCTAGAAATAATCCATAAAATTCGTTAAATCCTTAAGGAAATTTTAAAAATATTTTTATGACATTTCATGATTCAGTGTGACCAACATGAACTAACCTCAAAAAATCTCCATTTTCCCCTAAACTGTTTTTATACAATCTCCAACGAAGTTTAACGTTGTTTAACGTCTTTATTGGGAAAAATGAATAAAAATATTTTTGTTCGTGGCGATTCAAGTGATAATAGTAATGCATGGGATGACACTGAATTAATTAAGGCGTACGAGAGAGCAATGAGCCAGGCCGAATCGGCCGAGGCAAATACTTACAGTGTCGGAGATCACTGTCGTGCTGTTTACTCTGAAGACGACATCGAATACGAGGCGATTGTCATTGACAAACTACGCGACAACCAGGTGATGGTCCGCTTCATCGGCTATAATAACACTCAAGTCGTTCCCGTCGACGAATTGCTACCATCGCAAGGCCCGGCCGCGTGTCGACAACAAGAACTTCAAAGTCAAGCGACTGCCGACGGCGAAACCGATAAAAAACACGATCCATTACCACTTCGTCGACCTCCACACCCTAGTGGTACAGGAAATCTTCGCATGAACTTCCCACCACCGCCTCCGTTTCCACCAAACTTTGCGAAAGCGATGAGCGACGAGGAGCACGAATCTCTCAACTCGATGTTAATGGCGTGGTACATGAGTGGATTTTATACGGGATACTATCAAGGGATCAAAAAAGGAAATCGAAAACATTAAAATAATTTTTGTAATTGATAAAATATTAATAAAATCACATTAAAAGTCTATATATAAAATTTATTTTTTTTTCTTTAAAATAATACTTGAAAATGGAATCAATTCGATTTTCAAATAATGACGTAATATTTAAAAAAATTATTTATAAGTACGAATATTTGTTAAAGTCTCCATTTGAATAAAAATTGAGCGTTGGCTATACGCAAATCGAATTGAGAGCATAGATTATGTAAAACGCTGACCAGCGAGCGTCGTTTTATACCTATTTTATTAGAGTCTCCAGGTTATTCCTGTAATTTTACGTAGTTGGCCGGGAATAGGCCGTAACGTCCACGACACAAACCTCTCCACCATCCCTCGTCAATCTAAAAAAAAAAAAATATTAAAGATTTACTAGTTGCCTCGATTACAAAAGCTACTTGATCTAAATTTGACTTGAAATCAAGTAAAAATTTGAATGTACTACTTATAATAATATAAAACTTTATTCATTTTAATAAATAAAAATTATAGCAAAATGAAAAACCGACTTCAAAATAAATAAAAAAATATCTGCTGCGAGGCGTCACAGTACTTTCTTTTACTTTCATTTATGAAACTCACTGTTAAAAGAACTATAAGCACTTTATAAATATACATGTAAACAGAACTATTGTATATGCCATACAGCCTATATACAATACACAAGGGTTGAAATTTTTTGCTTTTAAATTTAATGAAAGAACTAAGTGGAATACTCTTTCCGACAGAAAAAAAAAGCATCAAAGTTCGATGATTCAATTAAACGTCACTATTTCATCCCTTATTTTCATGCTTAGGGGGTGGATTTTTTTCTTCAAATTGAAATGTGAATAATTTAAAGGTACGATGTACGTAATAGAAACAAAATTATAAAAATCGGGTTAGCCAGGAAAAATCTATTATTTCATCCCTAATTTTTAACCCCTTATGAGTGGAGTTTTTTTTTTAATACAAAATGGATATGAGATTAATTTAAAATTATGTTCTACCAATAAAAAAAAGAATTATCAAAATCGAGCGTTCCAATAAGAAGTTAATATTTCATCCCTTAGTTTTCAACACGTTAGAAGTGAACGATTTCATTTAAATTAAAATGGGAATACACGGGAAGCACCAGCTTTCAAATGAAAAGAGAATTTTCAATATCGAGCTATCCAATAAGAAGTTAGTATTTCATCCCTTAGTTTTCAACCCCTTAAAAGTGAACGATTTCCTTCAAATAAAAATGGGACCATTAGGGAAGCACAAACTTTCAAATATGCTGAGGTAACAAGCATTAAAAAAAAAGTCGAATTGAAGACCTTCTCCTTTCTTTTGAGGTCGATTATAAAACATTTATGACCAATTTTCTTTCGATTTTCAATTAAAATTTTAAAATTTGCGTTGAATATTTTCTTATTTGATTCGTACCATTTCTACGTAGGTGATAACATCGTCAACGTCAAAGGAAATCTCATCATCGGCGACGGCTTCATAGTCATACAACGCGATTGCACTAAACCCAGTATCTTCCAATTGTTCAATCAATGCTTCTTCTGAAATTTCAGTCTCATCCTCGACATGCTCCTGGACAACTTCTTGAACAACTTCCGCTTGCACCTCACTGGCATATTGCTCCTGTCTTTCTATCTCTCCAATTTGAACCTTTTCCGGCACTTTAACCTCTTCCTGAGTCGGTTCCTGCACCTTCGAAAACATCGCCGTCTTCGAACTGTCCAATTGTCGTACCGGAGTTCGAGATTCTAACGTCGTTTTTTCCGAACTTTTCGCCTATGATTAAACCGAAATTATTAATAAGGAAAATGATTTAATCGATAATTTTTACCATATTTTCGAATTTCGCTCGTAAATCGGATGGTTTTGCCGTGCCAATATCGGGTTTTTCTTTCGTGTAATTCGTACCGATTTTATTTGGCTCGTCACCGAAAGCAACCGCTGACTTGTCCATGCGATCGGTTTGCACTCCAAACTTACCGCCGAAACCTTTTTTGTGGTCGGTTTGACTTTCGTGATGGTGCAACGACTCGTGGTGATCCCAACCCACGGCGCTTTTGTCTTGTCGATCGGCCTGCACACCAAAACGGCCTCCGAAGCCCACGCTGTAGCCCTTTTGCGACTCGTGCTTGTCGACCTTTTCGATGTGATCCCAACCGACCGCAGAACTGTCTTGACGGTCAGCTTGCACACCAAACTTGCCCCCGAACCCGGAACTGTAGTCTTTTTGCGAGGAATGCTTCTCGACTTTTTCCTTATGATCCCAACTTACAGCACTCTGAAAAAAAAAAAGAAGAAAAATTTGCAAATTAAATCTCATATTGTATTGCGCATGCCGTGTATTGTACAATGTACGATTTGATTTTCATCTGGAACAAACTTCTAGAAAAACGATTGGTATTTTAATACTTGATATAATTATACCTCTAAATCATAAAAATCAATTTTTTAAGGAGTAAACTCCAAACGTTTGATTAAGTTTAAAAAAAATTAACCTTATCGACTCGATCAGTTTGAACTCCAAATTTACCACCGAAGCCTGAACTATAATCGGTTTGAGAGACGTGCTTTTCCACTTTGGCCACGTAATCGTGGCCAACCGCTGACGAGTCCATGCGATCCTTTTCAATTCCAAACTTTCCTCCATAGCCAAACGATGGATTCGGACCGTCTTCTAACTGTTTCTGCTTGCGTTGGGCCTCGGCCGTTTCGGTTTCCTGCCGCAACTTTGCCATACTAGAATTTAATTTTACAATCAAATGGAATATAATCAGAGTGTAAAGAGGGTACTTACTCGATAGCCGCAGCATTTCGTCCTGATCCTTCAACGGTTTTCGAACCCCACCTTTGCTCCTGTTCGGTGACATCATTCACAAAATCCGGATCCGTTTCCCAATCGTCGTCGTTCGTCTCGATTTTTAAATCGACCGGCTTCGCCACACTCGCCTTCCACATTTTCACTAGTTTTTTACTCTAAATCTCTACTCTAAATATGAAATTTTCAAAATTTTCTTCACCAAGCAAAAACAAATGACGGATATGACATGACGTTATCAAAGGGTGTTTTCAAAAGATTGGATTGTACAATCGAAGTCACTAAAATAGTGTTTCATCTATTTACCGACTCACTAAAGCTTCGAATCAATAAAACACATTGAAACTGAATTAGATTGTACTTTACTATCCCAGTACAACTAATCTAATACGATTAAAATTCAAACATCCAAAATGTACAAAATGGTGTTTAGTCAAGAAACGAATCATTGAATTAAATAACCAGCGAAAAGCGGCTTTTTAAAAGAATTTTTACTTTAATTGACATTTTATTATATTAATTAACCAGGTGAAACTTTAATAATTGACCTGAAGCATTGAAATAATTAATTTGGATTTTTTGACCCTAAATAAATTGACCTGCGCAAACTTGCAAAGAAAATGTCAAAATAAATTTTGACACTTCTCGTTACTTAATTGGGGAAATATGAAGAAGTCGAGTAAATCTCGAGATTTGAGTAGCAATAGTAGTAATAGTAGCAGTAGCAGTAGTGGTAGTAGTTCTAGCGAAAGCAGTTCGTCGACGTCTCCTTCAGAAAAACGGTGTCGTAAACGAAAAAAAGCGTCCAAGAAGAAAATCTACGAAAAACGTCGACATCACTCGCCGTCAGCATCGTCGTCCACCGACACCGAGGCTGATGCGGAACGCAAAAAGCTCCGTAAACAGATTGATAAAGAGAAGAAAAAGGCCAAGAAATTACAACGCAAACTGAAGAAGAAGCGACGCGAGAAGCGGCTCGAAGAGAAAAAATCGCGGGATGACGACGCAACGCCCGCCGACGTTCCCATTGATTTGATGGAACGTTCCAGGACTATGGCTCCAATGACCAAAGAGGAATGGGAACGGCGACAAAGTGTCATACGGCGGGTCGTCGACGAAGAAACCGGACGATCCAGGTCCCAAATACCACCACTTATATTGGGTTGGCAAGAAAGTTCTTGCGGTTTACGCTAGTAGTTAGCGTTATGTTTATTTCATTATTCTTTTGTCAATGTTAGAATTTTTTTTCTTTTAAGATTTGGTAGTCGATATCTTCAGGTAGTTATATAAAATTAATTTTGTGTAATTTTGTTTACAACTTTCAGTTTACGGTCAGTTTTAACATGGAGTGAAAAAATAAGCAATTTTACTTTTTTATTTTCATAAAGGCAAGAAAGCGACTGATCGTTTTTGATTAACGTTATTTTTACGAACGAAAATTTTTAAATCAATTCTAACAAGTGCGTTTTCTTAAGACTTAATTAACACAATAAACTTTACATATCTCTTTGTGAGGCTCAGCCGCTTTCTTGCCTTTATGAAAATAAAAAAGTAAAATGTGTCGCAATTGCTTATTTTTTCACTCCATGTTAAAACTAACCGTAAACTGAAAGTTGTAAACAAAATTACACGAAATTATTTTATATAACTACCTGAAGATATCGACTACCAAATCTTAAAAGAAAAAAATTCTAACATTGACAAAAGAATAACGAAATAAACATAACGCTAACTACTAGTGTAAACCGCAAGAACTTTCTTGCCAATCCAATATCAATTGTTGTTTTAAATTAAATTTTTCTTGTAGATTAATCAAGGGCGATGGGGAAGTGATTGAGGAAATTGTATCTCGGAACCAACACAAAATGATCAACAAACAAGCGACGCATGGGGACGGGGAATATTTTCAAAAAACATTGACTCAAATGAAAAAATAAAACGACCCACTTTCAACCTTTTGCAAATGGTTTATTTTTATTTGTATCCAAGTAAAAGTCACCGTGTGTTCCGGGGGGGACGTGAAACCCCATCACCACCTCTCGATTTCCATCACATTTTCCATTCTGAAATCTTTCGTAGCTCGCACATTGACGACTGATAAATCGTTGACTGTTGATCGATTCGGCGTAATATTCGTGAGACCGAGCATGACTGCAAATATCTTCATAAAAAAAAATTATTGTGTGGTTTTAAGAAACCACGATGCAAGTGAAACTTTTTTTTCGAATTTTAGGCACTTAAGTAACTAAAAATTTTCGGAAAATTATTCGATTTAGAGTATGAAAATAGAATAGAAAGAAAGGGATGTGGCGCGAATTTGCTGTCTTTTTGAATTTCCATTATTGATGTTAATACTCGAATGTTATTTTCATTATTAAATTTGTTGATTATTGTTAAATCGATCATCTGCCTGTTGTTATCTATTGTAACATCACCGTCGGATATTTTTGCACTTTTCTCACTAGCTGTATCTTTGTCTATCATGATCAAGTGAACAATAACATTTATATCAATACACTGATCAAAATACAAATCCCAATACAAATATGATTGATAGTAGGGGAGCCCACGATGCTTAATCGGGATTTACTCGAGCGTTATCGAGACCTATTGGGTTGCGAAGCTGAGATGATAAAAAGAAAAAAATGTCATGTAATATATACCTTTTCAGCGGTGGGGGGAGCGGCAATAGATTTTCAAAAATTTAAAAAAAAATCTGTTACATGGACATACTCGAGTGCGTCATCATACTGATAGCATCCATGTCCTAGGTATTTTTAAAAATGTACATATGATAATCTGATTGTTTCCATGATGGGGGTGGTCGTACGTAAGGGTTGAAAATGAAGAAAAATAAATTTAATCGAGCGGGTCAGATTTTCTAAGGGGATGTTAAGTGACCCTTAGACAAACCTCTGACGATTTGAATGTGACGCAAGCGCGCTGACATTATTAGAATATGCAAAAAATTGCCATTTTTGCCCGCCAGATTAAGATATATATAGTTCATCTTTATGCCTTAGACATGCTGTCTCATAATCTGACGATTATCAGGAGGGATTCACCTAATCTGAAAATAATTCAAAACAATTTTTTTCTATATATGCATACAGTCTATATTCGAATTATCCCAGGAACAAGTTTCAAATAAAAGTTGTAGCCACTAATGAGTCTAAGAACTATAGTAAATTTAAAGAAAACCGTTGGAGCTGTTTTCGAGAAAAATTGAAAAAGCTCAAAAACTCCTAGAATAAAGTGGAGCTTTCGGTTCATCGATTTCAACCAAAAGCTTTGCGGCACAACTATTTATAATATGGAAGTCAAATTTCAAGTTTGATAAAATTTGGATAAAGCTTTCGATACGATATGGCTGTGACAGCCATATCGTATCGAAAGCTTTATCCAAATTTTACCAAACTTGGTATTCAGTCTCCATATTATACCTAGATGTGCCGCGAAGCTTTTGGCCGAAACCGTTTTACCGAAAGCTCTACTATATTCTAGGAGTTTTTGAGCTTTTTCAATTTTTTCTCGAAAACGGCTTCAACGATTTTCTTTAAACTTACTATGGTTCTTAGACTCATTAATGCCTACAACTTTTATTTGAAACTTTTTCCTGGGAAAATTCGAATATATTCATCACGCAGCTGCATGCATTAAACTTGATCGATGTTTTTTTGTTACTTCGACTTTTGGAAATCGTCAGATTATATATTTTTCGTAATCCTTGATTTATTCCCTTCAAAATAATAAAAATTTAGCCACGCTCGAGAATGTCGAATTGACGTTTTTTTTACAACTTTGTACCCCTCCCCCTTCTTTTCGTCACTCTCAAATTGTCAGATTAGTGGAATATACACATTTTAGCATGCAACTAACTCCCCCTATCTTAACCTGACGCGGTCGAGAAAATCTGATGATCAATTTTTTTTTTACTAATCTGATCCTTGATCCTTGACAGGCGGCCATATATATGGTGCTAATATTTGGTGGAAGTACTTAACTGGGTACAAGGTATCACCCTGTATATTAATCTGCCGCGCTTTAGTAAATCCCAAAATCCCCGCTTGGGCTCCCCAGCTATAATGACAACTTATAATATAATAAAACGTTGTCATGGAAAGAAAAATAGCTCAATACATTCAGTAATAGCTCGCGCAACAGGCCTGGGAAAACGACATGGTATATAGCTAACAATGTGTATACGAGCTCTGCCGAACACTTGCCGATTCCCTGACGAGAATGAGTTACATTTAGCGACATGCTAAAGACAGGCCAAAAAATTTGAGACGATGTATAAAAAGTTCCACTTTAAAAAACGCAAATAAAATATTAAGTAAATGTTACCATTTTTAATTAAACCGCATCCTGGTTGAATTCCAACACCGCCATTTGGGAAGAAATCAGCATGAACAAATGGCCGCTTAAAACCGAACACCCCTCCACACGTATGAATTGCATCGACAAAATCTGCATCAGTTTTAGCTAAACGTTCATGGGCATCGACCAGTAAGGGGAATTCAAATAACGGAGATGCAGCATCCAATGCCGTGATACGACCAATTTTTTCTTTTAACCGTTCATTGATTGTTTTGCCGGCAAAGCCTGCAATGTGTGCCCCCAATGAATGACCGATTATATGAATTTGATCAAGACGAATTTTTTCGGCTGCAATCAATGCCAGTAGGGTTTCGCCCACATAATTTCCGATGCTCTGCGTTTTTTTCGCCGCCACCACATATTGCATCATTGCATAATGTTTCCAATCGATTGCAATCACATTGTAGTTATGATGAATCAAATATTTATCTTTCATGTTTAAAATCCACGATTTGTCGCCGTGCTCGAGCCAACCGTGAATTAACACCGATGTGGGGAAGGAAATATTAAGGGGTGCATTGCGTGCATTCGATGGCTTCACGCTAAACGGCGTCTCTGGAGCTTGTTTCACGTAAAGATTCGACGAAACATATTTACCAATTCTTTTTGAACTATTCAAATCTATTAAACACGATTAAAGTATGCATTTTTTTCTGTTACGTCAATAGTTTTGTTATTACCTGAACAAATCGATGCAATCAAGTTGACAACAAATAAAAAAGCAACTGCAATCTTAGGCAATTTCATTGTTTACAACTTGCAATATCCGTGTTGGAAATTTTTTTCGAAATTCAAGTATTTATTTATCGATCGATTCCACTTGATTTGAACATTTTTTTTTGTCGATTCTTATTTTTGTGAAGAAATAAAAATTGACTTATTTATATATATATATCAAAAGTTTTATCTAATCGAAAACTATTCGATCAGTAAACAAGATGCAATATTAAAAATAGTGGAATAAAATGTAGGGCTTAAGAACAACCTTGAGATTTTAGGAGAGAAGAATTTAGGACTTGAGATAATCTAGATTTTATTTGAAACGATCTAAAAAGTTTTTATAGTATATCCAAATTAAAACGTTTAGTAATAATAGTCGAGATACCATGAGATGAGTATAGGCAACCCAAATTACGTTAAAGTTCTATTTGGGTAGAAGTAAAAAATACTAAACATAATTTGTACCACGATCTGAAAACTTTTCAAAAAAAATTGGTTGGTCTGTAAAGTCGATTTACGAACGATAGTTTTACATGTTAACGTCATAAAGAACACCTAATTGAGAATTATTATCACTGAATTATCATTACTTTGTATAACACAAAGGAGTTAATTGAAAATTAACAATTTTTTCAAAATGAAATCAGCCTGAAAATTATGACGGAAAAAATCAATTAAATCTTATTAAGTAGATTGTAAAAGAAAAACACAAAACACGTTGTCTTAGATAAGGGCACCAACTATCGATATATCAAAATATCGATAGTTGATATTTATTTCCGAATATCAAACTCGATAGGATGTCAACTTAACATTACACTCAAGTTCCTATTCTCTATAAGGACCTGTAAAGGCTACCGTCAGGGAGAAGGTAGCCAGGTTCAGTTCTAATAAACTCCCCGGGAAAAAAATGTTTTTGTCTAATCATATATAATCATATATAATCAGATCTAAAAATTGGCCAGGTATGATCATATATAATAATATATAATTAGAGAAAAATAGTTTTTCCTGAACAATCACTTACTACAAGCAAAAGCACATTTTTCGAAAATTTCTATATAAAAACTAAATAAAATAAAATAAAAGCACGTAGTACAACGATAACTAAAAAGATATTATAATATGAGTGAGTGAGTGTCCTAAAAAAAATATTTTTGTTTAATCATATATAATTATATGATATATATAATTTTATATAATATATAATTATATATGATCATATCTGGACAATTTTTAGATCTGATTATATATGATTAGAGAAAAATATTTCTTGTCGGGCACTCCCTCATATTGTAATATCTTTTTAGTTATCGCTATACTTGGTGTATTTTATTTAGTTTTTATAATAATACTCTTGAAAAATGAGCTTTTGCCTGTAGTAATTGATTGCCCGGGAAAAGTATTTTTATCCAATCATATATAACTATATATGATTATATTTGCGCAATTTTTAGATCTGATTATATATGATTATATATGACTAGCTGACCCGCGCAACTCCGTCTGCGTCAGATAAGAGTGCGAGAGGGTTAAACGTGGGGAACCTATGGCACAATTCTAAAGGAGTTGAAACTTTCTTTGTTGTATCCACAAATCACTTAAGAACCATTGAAGAGATAAAATTTGGTACCTATAATGCTAATTTAAAACCACGCGGACGATACCAAGAAAAACATTGTATGTCTGTAACGTTAAAAGTATAACATGACTCATGAGCTAGCTTAGGTACATCACACTATAATCAGTAAGAGTGGAACTATAGTAAAAAATGTCACGGGAACGGGAATAATAAAGGAACGCTACATAACACTACTGGGGTGTTTTATTGATAACGTATGTAAACTTAAAATATAATGAAGAAAAAAGAATATATAAAACTTAAACAAAGAGTAACGTAAAAAAAATTGAAATGTTATTTGATTATTGCAACGCCTGTAACCGTTGTAACAAATAATATATTTTAAACTTGTACTTCTGTATCTGATATAATATATTGCAAGGAGCTGAATGCCTGAATGTCTAATGATCTATGAATCAGCTCAGTACTGACTACTGAAAAAAAGTTAGAAGTACACAAATATTGAGAAGGAAAAGCGCAAGCGCTCACTTAGGAGGCCTAACATATTTTAAAGAGTGGGGAGTTTTGAAAAGAAAAGTTGAACATTTAATTGTTAATTTTTTAAATGTAATTTAACACGCTAAATTCTAAATATGTATTCAAAAATTAACAATGAAAGAAATTTCAACGTTTCAAAAATTTTCATTATTTTTTGGATGTTAAATAAAAAATCATTTCTTCAAGTGAAAATTGTAATTTTTATTTTAATCCTAAAGAGAAAATGTGTTAAAACGCTATTTCACGAACTTTAAAAATCTATTTTACGACCTTTTTTTTAACACACGGTTCCCGCAGGAGACAATTATCATGCTATCCTTTGAGCACCGTTCATTATTCTGGCATAAGAAATAATCTATATTATTATCTGATCCCTCAACTATCATATTGCAAAAAATCATGTCTATCTTTTACTCTGTGAAAAACAAAAACATATCTATCCCACGGGAGTAGAACATTTTTCCTGGATAAAAAAGAGATCAAGCTTTCCTGAGGAAAATTCGTTGAAATTCTTATTCATAAACTTTTAGAAAACTCCTTTGAAATACTCAGTTCCTGAAGGATTCTATTTTTAGCTTATCCTACGGGAACCGTACAATATTCTAACATAAAAAGTAACCCATATCATTCACTGTCTCTTAAACCACCATATTGCAAGAAATTATGGTAATCTTTTGTTCTGTGAAAAACAAAAACGTATCTATCCTACGGGAACATACATTTTTCCTGGATAAAAAGTGGACTGTATGAAAAGAAAAATTATGATTTTGCCTTGAGGACCTTATGAGTTATTACTTAACTCTTAGCTAATAAATGAGTTATTAAAATGTTTGGTTTCAGCATGATTTTTCTTCGAACCAGTTTTTCTCTATTTTCCCGATGAAATGAGAAATTTTTCCGAAATAAAACGTGTTTTAGATAATGATTCGCATATTTATCACACTTAAATATCACCAAAATCCATTTTCAACTAAAAATAGAGTTTATGCATAATTTTTTTCTCCAACCCGTTTTTCAATTTCCCGGGTAAATGAGACATTTTCCCTTAATAAAAATAATTCTATTTAATGACTCAGATTGTCATTTATTATCACAACAAATTTTATTAGAAGTCATATTTATTTGGGTAAGAATTAATAATATGTTTCTAAAAACAATTTCGCAAATAATGAATTATTTTTGAAACAACCTTAACAACCATTAAAAAGGTTATAGCGGGCTAACCGTAAAAGATAGACATATGCCGTCGCGGACTTTTTTGTAGAACTTTTTAAGAGGAACAATTTTGCTGCACATAATTTTTGCGTAACTTTAACCGTTTGCGCAGGGCAGGCCACGAACGCTCTCAAAAGGAAAAATTTTTCCTGATTTTTGCAACATTTTCCATCGATGCTCTGCTCCTATTAGTCGTAGCGTGATGTTATTTAGCCTAAAGCCTTCCCCGATAGTTAGGCTATCCAACATTAAAAGAATTTTTCAATTCGAACCAGTAGTTCCTGAGATTAGCCCGTTCAACCAATCAAACAAACAAACAAACAAACAAACAAACAAACTCTTCAATTTTATATATTAGTATAGATATATGAGACAAAAAATTTTTCCCGAGTCAGGCGTCTAAACGAACATCCTAGCCATCTGGCTGTTAACCTCCTCGACAACAGTGAGAATATCACCAGACTGAAACGCGTGCCATTTCTGGAGCTGCTCTACAGGTGGTTCCATGCGTTTTGATCCCCGGACAAAATATTCCCATGACAAAATATCCTCAGACAAAAAGTCCTCATAGAATAACTGTAAATCATATTTGCAGCATAATTTTGATGTTAAAACATTTAGTTAAAACTTCGCGGTTTCAAGAAGGGCACATTCAATCAATGCATGAAAATCAGGTAAACGAACAATGACTATAATTTCTTTTGTAGTCTGGACCCCTTTGGCATTAATTAACACATTTTTTGCGGATTTAACACGAACATACGGGGGGTCAATTTAACACAATTTCAATAAATAATTAGGGGTCAATTTAACACGTTTTTACTAAAAATTATACTAAACATAAAATCTTAGTTATTGAGCTCAAAAAATTTTTTATCAGAAAAATGTGAGGTTTTGAAATTGCAAGAAATATTTTATCGCAAATATTTTTGTCATGGAGATATTTTGTCCGGGGATCAAAACGCTTGATACCCTACAGGTAGCAGTACAGCACCCACCCCCCCTTTAGGGTGATCTGTCTCGTTCATACGTTCACCAGATTCGCTTATTGTTTTAGGACAGATTGCGAAATAAATAATAAAGAAAAAAAGTTCCTGTTCGGGCGCCAAAGTTTTGTTGTAGATACAGTATAAATCGTTTATAACGACACCGGATATATTGAACAACCGGTTGTAACGTACAAAACCTTCGGGTCCTGTGATATGTCTTAGATAAAATACATAAGATAATACATATCGGTTATAGTGAATATCGCTTATTACGAACAAAATTTGACGGTCCCCTGAGGTTTGTTATAAACGATTTCTACTGTATTTTGATATTAAGATAGCCTTAGCGGTTAAAGCAACAATAAATTTAAAAAAAACAGGCAATTGAGGTTATCATTAATTTTCTAAAACGAATAAAAAAAATCCTCAAACTATTCGATCAATCACGACTAATTCAAGCTCATAGCATTTTTAAGATGAGTTCCACTAGACGTTCACAAAATGCGCAAAATGTTCTTTCAACAACCGTAAAACGAATGGCTGAAATAATATTTTGAGCGTTGTGAGCGTCTAGTGAAACGCACTTGAAAACCCAACCCTGGGTCAAATTGTTCTCTTTTTAACCGACTTCAAAAAAAGGAGGAGGTTCTCAATTCGACTGTATTTTTTTTTTTTAAATGTTTGTTACCTCAGCATTTCCGACTGAGTGGAGCGATTTTGATGATTCTTTTTTTATTTGAAAGCCAGTGCTTTTCGTGTGGTTCCGTTTTAATTTGAAGGAAATCGTTCACTCTAAGAGGTTGAAAATTAAGGGATGAAATACTAACTTCTTATTGGATAGCTTGATTTTGAAAGCTATTTTTTTATTTGAAAGCCAGTGCTTCTCGTGTGGTTCCATTTTAATTTGAAAGAAATCGTTCACTTCTAAGGGGTTGAAAACTAAGGGATGAAATACTAACTTCTTATTGGATAGCTCGATTTCGATAATTCTTTTTTTATTTGAAAGCTAGTGCTTCTCGTGTGTTCCTATTTTAATTTGAGGAACATCTTTCACTTCTAAAGGGTTGAAAACTAAGGTATGAATTATTAACTTCCTATTGGATAGCTCGATTTTGATAATTCTTTTTTTATTTGTAGAACACAACTTTAAATTAATCTCCTATCTATTTATAAAAAAAAATTCCACTCATAAGGGGTAGAAAATTAGAGATGAAATAATATTATAAATTTTTCCTGGCTAACCCGATTTTGATAATTTTGTTTCTATTAAGTACAACGTATCTTTAAATTGTTCACATTTCAATTTGAAGAAAAAAATCCACCCCTTAAAGATGAAAATAGGGGATGAAATAGTGACATTTAACCGAATTTTGATAATTTTTTTTTCTGTTGAAAAGAGTAATCCACTTAGTTTTGTTATAACATTTAAAAGTAAAAAATTTCAACCCTTAAGGGCAAAAAGGGATGATGTAGTAACTTTTAATTAATATTAATAACGGCGTTTAATAACGGCGCTGCCTAATATGAGCAGCGCGAGGAAGGTTAACCATTTTCAAGAAAATAAAATCAGTTATTAAACTTCAGATTACTAAAACGCGAGAAATAAATAAATATCATAAAAAAATAAAAAACCGACTTCAAATAATATAAAAATTCTTAAACAAAAAATGCACTAAAAAGTAACAAAATAATGGCGTATCCTTGCAGTATCTACAACTTACAAATTATTAGGATGATACAATGTACAACTATTGTTATTTTTGGAGTTGGTGTCAGTCAAGAAAATAAATATTAATGGTAATTTGTAAAAATTGTAAAAAGTTTTAGTTGGTATTGGTATTTTGTAGTTTAAAGGTCGCTAGATATTGTTACAGTTCGAGTATATTGTTTAAAAGTTCATTTGAAAAATAATTTTCATAAGGTATTCTCGTTTTTTGCCAAGTACCAATATAGTCGTATTTCCTTGGCTGACACCAACTCCAAAAATTACAATAGTTGTACATTGTATCATCCTAATAATTTGTAAGCTGTCGATACTGCAAGGATACGCCATTATTTTTTTACTTTTTAGTGCATTTCTTCTTATTTATATATCTTTAAATCAAAGACCCAAGACCCTTAAATAAGTCAAATATTGATAAAACAACAAAAAAATGTTCCAAGCACCGTAACAATTAAAACCAAAAAGTCGAAAAAATAAAAACTTAAAATCCATAATTAATAGCAACTAAAAAGCTTTGGAACCCTCTTAATTTTATGTTGCTATCGAACAATTTTTTCCCAAAATGTTATTTTCCTACTATATTGATAGTAGTAGTGATTAGATTATTACATTTACACTTAAGTATGTACACACGTGCACTTGAACTCAATGAAAAAAAAGCTCATAATGCAATTTTGCAATTAGTTTTTAGACCTTTATAAATATATATATATAGATGTACTCAAACTTGACTCACTCTTATCGTTCACATCCAAGCACAACTATAACCAGATGGCCGCTTCAACAATGCTTTGCTTCAAGGCAACTAAAATCATTGTCATTATCAGTGTAATTTCCACACTTCATGGTAAAAAATTAAATTTTAATCCTTTTACAATCTAATTGCTCATTATGTCCTAAGCTGCCGTTATCTTGAAGGAGAACGACGATTCTTTGAGTCAAATCGAAGTGACTGAAGAGGTGGAAGTTGGCAAAGTCAAACTTGAATGTCCCGATAAAATTGGTGAACATGTGAAACTGAACTTATTCACTCGAGACAACAAAGACGTGGGTTATCTATTAACCAATTCTAGCGTTCCAAAAGCACCATTACATGCAAATGTTACGACAACTGTGATAAGCCATGGCTGGTTAGACACGGGAAAGTCTCCGTGGGTGATCAAAATGAAAAACAAATACTTAAACACGACCACAAACAACGTGATCTTGGTTAATTGGGGTCGCTACTCGAAAGACGCATATAATGTTGCGGCGAAGAAAACTCGCGAGATTGGCGCTTGTATTGGTCAGACCCTGATCGCATTGTTTGATGCAAAAAAGACCAACGTTAATCAGGTGCATATTATTGGTCATTCACTGGGAGCACATATTGCCGGCTTCGCCGGTAAAACCGTTCAGGCTCGCATTAAATCTAAAGTGAATCGAATCACAGCGTTAGACGCGGCCGGACCTTTGTTCGCGTTTCCTGTTTATAAGTCGGAATCGAAACGTTTGTCGGCCAATGACGCTCAGTTTGTCGACGCGATTCATACATGTGGTGGTGTTTTGGGAGTTAAACGAGCTTTCGCCCATGCCGATTTCTTCCCGAACGGTGGCACTGGCATTCAACCGGGATGTGGCGCTGTGAAAAACGGTAGTAAATTCTAACATTTTGAATTCATAATTGATTAATTTTTTTGAGGGTTTTTATAGATGTTTGCAGTCATTTACGATCGCATGCATACTATCACGAGTCGATTGACTCGAATCAGTTTGTCGGGAAACAGTGCGACTCGTACAAACACTACAAGAAAGGCAAATGCGACAAGTATCGAGAGGCAGTGATGGGCTTCAACACCCAATTCGGGCTACGTGGCACATTTTATTTGAACACCAATGAAGAATCACCCTTTGCTCTTGGTTAAAACTCAATTTTACACTCAAAATTTTAAAGTCCAATTTAAAACAGCCTTTGTGTATAGGCAACTTTGTATAACATCTATGCACGTAGCTTGCCTACACATCAACATTTATGTACAAAAATGACGCTTTATAACATTTTAAGACCATGTGTAATGTTAAAACCTTAATAATTTTTATAAAATTTCCTGTAAATGGTCTAATTGTATTAAAGTAAATATTAAATAATTTGAAAATTGATTATTTTGTGACGAAAGTCGTTGATTTTGAAGAGCATTCGATCTATTTCAAGGCAAGAGAATGCCTTATTTTAATGTATTCCCTAATAAATTTAAAGTTTTCTCTATCAATTGGATTTATATGAAGTAACGAAGTAACAAAATACGAGAAAACGATAGGGAAAAGTTTTATCGTTGACAATGAAAATGTTGAAGATTAAACGTTTTAAAGCTGCTTACAAGATCTAAGTATCGAAAGTTACTTCAATCAAACAGAAAATCGTCTTTCTTGACATGTGTTTGTTCAGATCTATTTTCTCGAAATCTAAATAAATCCATTGAACATTTATAAAAAAAAAAAAAACTCTTTCGTACACAGGAAAAAAGAAATCCACCAAAAAATTTTGTATAGATACGTAGGAATCATAATTTGAAACTAAAAAGTTTAGGTAGCGACTATCTAAAACTTTTGGTGCATAGGCAACCCAGTTGTACATAAATGTATAATGATTGCCTACAAATCAACAATTTGTAACTTGAAAATTAGACCAGGATAAATATTTGAACAGAAAAAAAATTATAGTAGAATGAAACCCATTGGAAAAGGAAGATAATATAAGAAAAATGAAAGGAAAAATAAATTACGGTCGATCTGAGGGGGGGAGTGGAAAAGAGAGGTGTTTTTAAGGGTAGAAACGGTTTATCTCGATTTCCGACAAAACTACAAGTCCCATGGAAAAAAGTTAAATGGCAAAGTTGTAGATAATAAGTAGATCTACAACTTTTGTGCTAACACTTTTTTCACATAACCTCAAAATTTATGTGAAAAATTCAAATTATCAAGATTTTGGTTAACAAAAAAAAATTTTTTTACACGAAATTTGGTGAAAATTTACTTTTTAATAATGTCCTAAGGACACGGTATTTTTTTTTTTGATTTAAATAATTAATTTTTTTACCTTATAATGACTTAAAATCGAAAAATCACCCTAATTTTCAATCGAAAATTCTCACATCAAAACATCTGAGTTTTTAAAAAAGTCGGTGAGCTTTTTGTTCGTTGAAACCTCTACTTTCTGATGGTGCAAAAATATATACATTACAATGTTAAATGCATTTTCTGAGAACATTTAACATTGTAATGTATATATTTTTTTGCACCATCTGAAAGTATTTTTTTTTTGTTAAAGATAAAAATTAAAAACTAAAAACTTTTTTAAAAAATCAGATGTTTTAATGTGAGAATTTTTGAGTTCTTTTCCGATATTATAAAGTGAAAAAATTAATATTTTAAATAAAAAAAAAAACACTGTGTGTTTGGGACATTAAAAGGTAAATTTTCACCAAATTTCGAGTAAAAATTTTTTTTTTTTGTTAAAGATAAAAATTAAAAACTAAAAACTTGGTAATTTGAATTTTTCACATAAATTTTGAGGTAATGTGAAAAAAGTGTTAGCACAAAAGTTGTAGATCTACTTATTATTTACAACTTTGCCATTTAACTTTTTTTCATGGGATTTGTATTGTAGTTTTGTCGAAAATCGAGATAAACCATTTCTACCCTTAAAAACATCCCCCTTTTCCACTTCCCTACCTTAGATCGATCGTAATTTATTTTTCATTTTATTTTGTTATATTCTCTTCCTTTTCCAATGGGTTTCATCCTAGTATACATTTTTCACTTTTTACCAGTTTCAGAGGCTAAAAGCACTGATTTAAAAGTATCTAATGTATTTGAAATTGGATGTAAGCTTTGCGATCTTTAAAAAAATACTTTCAGACTTCCATGATTCTATGACCAAGACCTTGCGTATGTCAAAACCGTAATAATTTCAATCAAATTTTATAAACAAGTCAACAAAGGTTAGAAAGGTATTAAACTAAAAAATAAAGCGAGAAAATTTTTTTTCCTTCCTAGCGAAAACAATTTGTAGCTCTGGTAGTTAAAAAGAATGGATTCCTAAGAATCTCATTAAAAGAATTGGAAATACAAAAACGACCAAGTAAATGAACGGTTTGAGAAATACTTAAAAAATGTTAATGTATAGGCAACACATTAGTACATTACTGTATTTTGCTTGCCTATACATCATCCTATGTATACATATTAATGATCAATATATTTATCCGATTTTAAAGTGCTTTTCTTTCTCTTTATTACTTAAGTCTCTCTCTATGTTAACATAAAAATCTAAATAATTTCTTTTTAAATTTTGTGTATAGGTCCAAATTTAGAAGCATCAAAAAATCATATGATTGGACAAATTTTGTAACTTTAACCTTTAAAGAATTATTTGTTGTTATTTTTTATGGAAATAGTCTTATTATAGAAAGAACTAAGAATAATAAGTACGACGAAACGATTAAATGACCTGGAAAAAGTCATAGAATTTTCACCTGAGTAAATAATTTAATACAATTTTTCTGACCTGCTGAGCTGCACTGGAACTCCGCCGTTGGGGTCAAGTTGTCCAATTCACATTCACACTGCTTGAGTGCATTACAAAACGCACCAAAAATGCAATGAGTATCCACTTCGCAACGTTCACCAACTTCTATATAAAAAAAAAAAAATTAGAACTTAGTCAACAACCAATAAATGAAGACTGGACATCCACAATGGGCTAAGTGCCAAAAAAAAGTGGTTGCGTGCACTTATGTACGCGCGTGAGAAGTTATACTTTTTCGGGTCTAACTCAATTTTTTGGCACTTAGCCCGTTATTGATGTCCAGTCTTCAATTGTTTCAATGTTCCATCTTATTAATCCCGTTCTTTAGTGAGTAAAGGGACCGAAACGTGAAGAGATTTTAAGTATCAGAACCAGCTCAAAATATGTTAAGAACGTTACTAAAATCTTAATTGCTGTCGCTATTTTTTTAAAGTTTTATCTACTGTCAAAAGACCAAATAGGATCTCCTAGCAGCTAAACTATTAAGAAAATTGAAAATTTGTTAAGAACATTTCTGATTTATTTGAAACTTGTTTTTTCTAACTCCTGTCGGAAAATTTTTAAACCAATTCTAACAAGTGCGTTCTGTTAAACAATCAACACCATAAACTGGCTCAGCCGCTTTCTTGCCTTTACGAAAATAAAAAAGTAAAATGTGTCAAAAATGCGTATTTTTCACTCCATGTTAAAACGGACCTAAAATTGAAAGTTGCAAACAAAATTACACGAAATTAGTTTAATAACTACCTGAAGATATCGACTACCAAATCTTAAAAGAAAAAAAAAAATTCTCACATTGACAAAAGAATAACGAAATAAACATAACGCTAACAACTAGTGTAAACTGCAAGAGCTTTCTTGCCAACCTAATATTTTAAAGATTAGATTTATTTATTCCGACCCCCCCTTGCGACCAATATTTTCCCAGAAAGTTGAGGAATGTCACAAAAATAAAATCCAAAAGTCAGCCATTCTGCAAAAATTTTGATGTCAACACTTGACCCAACCCTAACTTACATTTCTTTTGGATAGAACTACTTAAAAAAAAATTTTGACTTTCACAAAAAACAAAATTCCTCTCTTAACTAACAGCCCCCGATTAATCCACTCAACCAAAACAAAAAAAATGCCATTATCAATAAACACATACACAGCACGCTATCGTGTTATCAACAAAAATTTCTAGTTGGCAGCTAAAACAATGCACGTCCACCATTTGTTAAAACAATCAACAATTAAAATATTTGTTTAAGTTTTGTTTTTTTCCAAATGACGATCGACCTGAACCAATTATACATTTTTACTATTACTATAGCGTATTAAAATAAGTTAACCGATTATTTTTAATAAATTAACGAGAATCGTTAAAAAACCAAGTCATAAAATATCATAAAGTGGGTGACAAAAAAAAATTGAACACAAACAAAAGACGCATGTTTGAAACAGTTGAAAATCATAAATCATACTAACAAAAGCTCTTTTTGATATGAAATTGGACAATTTTCATCGATATGAAGCTACAGTTGTTTGGTTGCATGATCGTTTTTTCTTTTGGATTTTCATTTTTGAGTAAGGATTTTTTCACTCTTTTTTATTGTGGTTCATTTTTTTTTTTTTTTTTGTAATTTATAGTGAATAAGAACATTTTAAAAAATATTTTCATTGGAATGAACGGTATTGATGTCAATTGTTTGCCTGATTTTTCCAAGGGATTGAATTTGACTGTATTTACGTCGTTGTGTTCACACGGATATTCACTGAGCTTTTCGAACGCTTTACAAGCGCCGTTAAACCCCAAAGCTTCAACGACTCTGATAACGCATGGATGGCACAGTGCCGGGAACAGTGATTGGCTGATCAAAATGAAGGACAAGTACTTGGCCAAGACCAACAACAATCTGATCATTGTTGACTGGGGATTTTTTGCCCAGGACAATTATATCGCGGCCATTGACGAGATCCGGGACATTGGCACGTGTGTGGCTGAAATTTTAATTCGTCTAGTCCAAGCGATGCGAATCAACGTAGACTCATTACACTTGGTGGGACATTCTCTGGGAGCCCACGTGGCCGGGGTCATAGGTAAAACAATTCAGGTGAAGTTGAACAAAGTGATTTATCGAATCACTGCCCTGGACGCGGCCCAACCGGGATTTTCCAATGAAATGTTTGAGCGTTTAAATCGATACGATGCTCGATTTGTCGATGCGATTCATACAGATGGCGGGTTTTTGGGCATTGACGAACCATTCGCACTTGTTGACTTCTTCCCGAACGGTGGCACGGGAGATCAACCAGGATGCAATGGTTTCGATTGTAAGAATCACCAAAAGCCTGGTTGTCTTTTATTACTGTTATTCACCTTTATTGCAGTGTATTGCAGTCATGCAAGAGCCTACGAACTTTACCTGGAATCGATCGATTCGAATGACTTCGTCGCCAAAAAGTGTCATTCTTACCGGGATTTTGAAAAAGGATTTTGTGACGATGGTCTCGAAGAAACAATGGGACTAGCGACACGCTTTATAGATGGTGGAACATTTTTTTTGAGGACTTATCCTCAGTCACCATTCGCTCACCAAAACAATTAGAAACTTGAAAGGTCTTAGTCATGAAATTGGAATAATGGAAATCAGTTCCAATACTAAAGTACATGGTAAGTGTAAATGGTCCGTAAAGACCTAAATTGGTGTTGACCAACAAAGGTGTATCTTTCAATTGAACATATAAAAAGTGTACCATCTGATATAAATTGTGATTTGTAACATTTAAGTTGTTTATTTATACCAGTAATAAGATTTTTGCTACTTGAATACCTATATGTAATACAAACGTTCCATCTCACCTGCGCGAGCGAACGAAAAACGGAATCATTTTTTCCAGCTGAGATTTTTATCTAATCTAAAAAATTTAAGGTGTTTTGTTGAATACTCTTTATTGCCTACATTTTTAAATGCATATTTAATACAAAAAAATAAATGCCATTTACATTATAATTTTCCCCATAAAAAAACAGGGTAAAAACTAGGTTTGTCCGGGGTAAACTTGAAAACAGCTGAGCCGATTTCAATGGAGTTTTTACAAAACGTTATTAAATATTGTAACTTACATTATAGACTACTTTTTATTTCGAATAATTTTCCCTACCTGTTTGTTTGTTCTTGGCAAACTTAAAAACGGTTGGTCCGATTTGGACGAGATTTTTACTACAAATAGTAAATATTACAAAAAGTGCTTTAAAATATTTTTTATTCCAAAAAAATATTGCTTTTCTGAGCAAAAGAAAATAAAAACTGCGCAATGAAAAACATACACCGGCAGGCAGCTGTGATACAATGTACATACATATATATCATATCGTAAAGACAACATAATTTTTAACTATGTAATTTGTTATTCTTATAAATTAATGTTTGCAGATTTGAAAATTATAACCATTATAGAAGTATAGCGACAGGCTAAATTCCTAGAAACCATAAATCCATTGTGAATTTACGGTTAGTTAATATATTATTAATAGTTCGGCTGAGTAAACGTAAGGGAGAAGAAGGAAATCCTCTGCAGTAAATATGATTTCATTCATAAAAAGAAATATCTTAGTTCAAAAATGAGACCCGTAAGAATAAATAACAAAAACAGACAGTTCGACTTAAGTGATCCTAATTAGGAGTTTGATTAAGAGAGATGAAGCCCCCAGATAAAAAAGAAATCCAGCCCTACTTATTTTTTAAGAGAAAATAGCAACTTAGATTTGACCATCGCGTTGTTTTTTTACCAAAAAACTATATTCTTAATTTTCCATTTATTTTAGCAAGATCTATAAGAATCCGTTGTTTATAATCTTGGACCCCGGGAAATAACAGACTTGCCGATAAGACATAATGGCCTTAATACTATATCCTAGAATAATGAACCTAAGGCAACTAAACCTGATACCTCAGATCTTAAGATAACACATTAAATATTATTGATCCTAAAAATGGTACACTTTCTAAAGGATAGCTACTAATCCATTCTACTAAAATTAATAAATGATTTCATACGACATTTGGTGTGAAAGGTTCTCAAGGCTTAAAATTTTCATAATATTTGACAATATTCAAAAAAACGTAAAGATCCTACCTATATAAGATAGCTTATATCTGCTCCTGGAAAAGTAGTTTAACGGATTTTCATGAACTTTCTATGAAATAAAGGTCTAGAAATATTTAATTATCTTTTTTTTTTGGAAAAATAGCTTATTTTCTGATTTTGGGTAAAATTTTCTATTATTCAATCAGATTAATTTAGATACGCTCAGCAAAGCGGGCGGGTATCAGCTAGTTTAAATTATTTTTAGATTATCATTTTGATACTATTTTTACAGGTAATTTCCATTGACTGGTTCTCTAAAATATATTCTCAAATATAGTACTTACTAAACTGCCCTATAATTAGTCAATTTTTTTCAAAAGTCTACCCCTCACCCCCTCCTTTCATATCACGAAACACCATTCGTTAAAAGAAGTAAATGATGTTAGTATCAGTAGTTTGAAGATATCTAAAATCTAAAAAAAGTATGATGTCCCCTTTATAACTAAGTATACATCAAGGCTATAGGTACATCTTAAACTTAGTATGTAGATAAGGGTGTTCTTCAAACAAAGCTAGACGAATAAATAAATGAAAATGGTTTATATATGGTCATATGGTCAACTCCCCACCGCCACCCTTTGACTAATGGGTCAGAACTTTTCAAAATCATCATATATGGATATCGAGCTACGAAAAGCCTCTCTAGAAACGATTCACTCCATGTACCCACGTCAGAGTTCCTACACATCTATACAAATGATTCATCCATCTAAGGATCTGGAAAGACTGAAGCTGGTTATTACAGCGTTATATTTGAAGGGTGCACTACAGTTGGAGAACCTCTCAGCTGTTTTGATGGGGAAGTAGAGATGGCATTACTGGCTACGTGATAATAGGTGCTCTATCATCTAAACACCCCACCGATTGCGTTCGTATTCCATACTAACAAATGTCGAGCCGCCTTGAACAGTCTCGCTAAAACAGTTTGGCACCTGTTATTACAACGGATCCCCAGTCATGTTGGTATCTTGGAAAATTAAAAACGTCTTCGCTAAGTCTGGCACCTCTCTAAATTAAGTACCAATCCTTATGTCCCTAACATCAACTCAGAACCACACCGCAAGCACTATTAACTGGGATTCTATAGTACTCAAAAATGGGAATCCTTACTGAAATTCCCCATCCCTCGACTTCACCCCAGCCAGGTGTTAGTCGCAGCTTTCCGAACTATCACGGGACACGACTACCTAGACGATTACTTACATCATTATTGACATCCAACCGACTCCAATTTGCTCCCTCTGCAATGGGAAACCCATGAACGCGATACAATCTTGGCAACTGTCCTGCACTTGCAGACGTGAGGGATGTAAATGAAAACAATCAAAACCAACTACTCTCAAATCTTTACTGGACGGCGCGGCACCAAATGTCAGAAAGCTCAAGAGTTGGATAAGAAGAAGGAGAACATTGACGTCATTTTTTCTTAGTTACCAAATACCAAACTCAGTCGATTTGGTTTAAGCAAATTTCAGAGGGAACTATGAGTTGGTCACTAAGAAAAAAACTTTTGGGTCACTCTCTTATTATTAATGGTAGACTCTGTTGTAAATAGAAAAATTGGTTCACTAATCTACCTTTCTTTACCTTGCTTTCTTTGGACAGAGAAAAATGGTAGGTAAAAATTGTGTAACTGCCAAAATATTAAATATCTGGATGTAATTTCCTGATTTTAAATGCATAACAAGGGTTCGATTTCATAGTTCATTAATTTTTTTTTTTGAAACAACCTGTGAACTATAATGGTATAACCTATCAGATGTCATTAAATAATTTTTTTTCAAGTAATTGGTGGCCCTTTATAACCAAGTAAAAATCAAGGATATACACCTTAAAGTTGGTAAATAAATATTTGAGAAGATGAACTACTTCTAAAAATTTGTACAATTAGTACAATTTTTTTTCTTACAACGTATGGTGTTCCCTATCTGGTTCTGGATATGATCATGAGGAAAAGCGGAATCCAGAGGACAGGACTGATCCGACATCACAAGAACCAAACTATAGCATATGCCGATGATGTAGTCTTGCTAACAAGGTCAAGGAAGGAACTGCAAAGGGTATTCAGAGGATTCGAGATGGAAGCGCAAAAGTACGGCTTACGTATAAACGAAAAAAAAAACAAAGTATATGGAAATGGGAGTGGATGTGGCAAAGGAGAATAAGTCCGTGGAGTTCCGAGCAGAAGGAAAAGTATACAAGGTCGAGAAAGTGAACGAATTAGAGTATCTGGGAGTGGTGGTCACAAATAGAGGAAGCGAAGACGAGGAGATAGAGAAGAGGATTCTGAAGGCAAGCGGAGCAGTGGGGGCACTTACAACAGTACTGGGGTCAAAAAATTTATCAAGAGCGGCAAAAATAAGGCTATACGAGACCGTCATAAGGCCAACAGTCTTGTATGCGTGTGAGACCTGGACTCTGAGAAAAGAAGATGAAGCTAAACTGGAAATATGGGAAAGAAAGGTGTTACGAAGGATTTTTGGAGGGGTGAAAATGACAGTGGAGTTGCGGCGCAGGCGGACAAACAGAGAGGTGATGGAGTTATACAATAGGCCCAAAATATCCCAAAAAATAAGAGCCTAACGAGTTAGATGGCTGGGACATGTAATGCGGCTGCCAGAAAAAAGATGGACAAAAAGTGTACTGCTGGAGGGTGGAGGTGGGAAAAGGAGGAGAGGACGACCTAGGAAAAAGTGGTTTGAAGCCGTGAAAGCTGACGTGGAGGAACTAGTAGGAAGCAGCTGGAGGGAAATGACAAAGGACAGGAAGAAATGGAAAGGACTCGTTAAGGAAATAGAAGCCAAAGGCCTACAAGGCTGCAATATATATGGTGTTCCCCTTATAAGTTAGTGATCATTAAGGGTGAACATCTAAAATTTAGTATTTAGATACTTGAAACCATAAGCTTTTCATTTAGACTTTTTTGAAACGAGTAGTACAACATTTTTTTAAGAAGTATGGTGTCCCCATGATAACTAAGAAACCATAAAAAATAGACACTTGAAACTTGATAAGTGAACACTTAAGAAGATAGACTACCAATTAAGATTTGTTTAACGCGGGTAATAACAATTTTTGTTTTCTAAATGTATTGTTTAGATATATAATGCATTGAAATATTAATTAGTTAGAGATCTATGTATGTTTTGTTTAATGTAAATAAGAGTTGTAAAAAATATAAAAATCGCATTGCATGGCATAAAAAATACAGTCCACTAAAATTAATTATTAACCGCATTTATTATTCTACAAACCGCTTAAGACTACTGGTCTTAAATTTACCAATCCGCTAAACATTTTTTTGGTCCTTCGAGCCGGATTTGAACCAGCGACCTAGGTGTCCCCCTTATAACTAAGTAACCATTAAGAGTAAAAATTTGAAATTTGGCATGTAGATACTTAAGAACATAACCTACCAAATGAGACTTGTTTTAAACGGATAGTACAACATTTTTTTTTTTTTTACTTACCAGCAAGACACGTGTTGAGTTCAAAATTGGCTCGATACCGTTCGGCACACTGGCACGTCAAATTAGTCGACGAACAAACGTAGGCGATCGGACGACAGTCCATCGACGTATCGCACGGCAAATTCAAATCTACAACCAAATCCAAACCACATCTCAGTAATAATAACGCACAGCCCCCGTTCGATACAAGACAAACATTCACCGAATACCGTTCATTATAAATTCAATTTTAATAAAACCCGACGACGTGTGCAAACAGATTCGTGCCGATATTTACATTTTAATTACGACCTTTTCAATTCAATTTGTGAAATTTTCCCCATTTTCCCATTTATTGGTTTATATACACCAGCTTCTGGTAGTCCTTCCCTAATCTCTTGTTTGATGGCATGATGACCGCAACCTTTAAAATACCTACACGGCTACGAACGATCGTGAGCACTTAAAAAAAAAACGGCTAACGCAAGGGACAATGTTGATATAACTTATTTAATTTCGATACCTGAATGTTTCGTTAATGTTTTCGTTACGATGCGTTTCACTCGAAAACTTTCGCCGAACAAAAAATGGAAAAGCAACGAAAAACACAACACGTAAAGTTTCATTTTTTTGCGTGGTGTACACTAATGGAATGTACCTATAGGTATGATAGGTTAAGCGAAATTCATCACAGGGTTAAACTATTCACGTCTAATCAATCGTACATTGACCGAGACTTCCAAAATTTTTCCCTCGGTAAAAATTTGTGCGATCGATAAATGGGTGTGGGGGGGTGGGGGTGGAATTGAGGACGTTAGAGACCCGGAAAATGTATATTAAACACTTGTCACGTAAGACGGTGGTGGCAGCGACGCGCAATTACTTGAAACAATTGAATTAACAAATGAAAACTTTCTTCTCATCTACGTAAGATTTTTACATCATAATTATGGATGCACGGCTTAATTAAAATGGAAAAACTTTTTCTCTTAAAACTTTTGTATCATTACAAATACAGTAAAACCTGCTTCTGAGCAGTAGAATGGAACCGCGTATAACCTTAAAAATATCATATAAACTATTATCTGTATTTTAAATATCTGCTGCGACGCGTCACAGAACTATTAAAACGTGTGATTTGAACTTAAAGCTAAAATTTGAAAATGGTTGATAAAGTTGATAACCGCCCGCTTTGCTGAGAGTATATCTAAATTTAATTGATTGATTAAAAAATTCCCTACCTTCATAGCATATATAAAAATTAATCCATGATATTTTGACAGAAAAAGATAATAGATAATTCCAAACTTTAGATCCTAAGTAAGTTCATCAAAATCCTTAAAACTACATTTCTAAGAAGAGATATTAGCTATTTTACAGATTCTATAAGATTTTGTCAAATGTCATTAAAAACAGTTCAGTTGTTTTAGTAGAAAAAATTAAGAGCTTTCCTACAGGAACCGTCTTTTTTTTTTGAATAAATGATAGTCTATAATATGTTAAGATTTGAGGTATCTTTAACAAAACTTCATTAAAATTCGTTCCGTTCAGTAAATGTTAATTATTTAAAAATTTACTATATTATTTAAATACATTTATTTATAATTAATTTTTTCGACGATGAACAAATAAAGAAATTCAAATATTTAAAAAAAAAATCATTATTAATTTTATCGGGTGTTAAATTGAAATTCTCATTTATTTTTCAGTATAATTTTGCCAATTGTTTCATTTAAACTTTGTAGAGAATTCGCTACTGTGTAAAATTGGACAGGCCTTCTTGAGGAAAATGCGTTAAAATACTATTTCGCGAACGTTAACGAAACTTTTTTTTAAATACACGGTTCCTGTAGGATACAATTGTTATGCTATCCTATGGGATTCATGTGTTTCTCACTATATATTACTGACGCGAAATGTAAATAAAAACCATTCTGGAGCCTGATTGTATATTGTATCAAAATTTGAGCTCAATTGGTACAGAATAAGGACCAACATTACATTTTTATATAATACAGAAGAAGATACCAATAAAACAGGCAATACGTACGTCGTACAATAACCAGCCGCTATGCCAACATAATTTTTTGTCATTTGTAAAAGATAAAAATGGTTCCTGTGGGTTATCCTTAAGAGATAGACATATTTCGTCGTAGACTTTTTTATCAACCTTTTAAGATACACAATTTCGCCCCAAATAAGTTTAATCTATTTCGTAAAGTTTAGTCAGCGTTTGCAATGTAAGTGCACAAAAATATGTTATGACATCACATTACAAATCTATGAATTTTCCGACCTTTCTCTACTAAATTATGTATAAACTATACCCATTATGTTACCGAGGGCTAAAAGCAATATAACAAAAAAGTTTCATCAAAATCCGTTCAGTAGTTTTTGCGTGAAAGATGCACAACAAACAAACAGACAAAAATCTTCTACAGTCTTATTATATATACCTATAGATGTATCAAATATAAGGGGGTTAACATTTTTAAAAATTTTAAAAACAATATTAAGGTTGGCCCCCATCCATTTCGTTTTCCGTTTAAAGACGACAAGATTTTTTTTAAATTTTTATAACTTCAGAACAGTTTATCGTAACAATCTGATTGAAGAGATTTGAAGGAACTTTTACGCTCTACAAAAATGGTTCTTAGAACACAGTTCTTCAGATCAGTCTAGCCGTCTAGTAGAAGTTTAAGAGTAGTTGGTTTTGGTTGCTTTCATTTATATCCCTCACAGTTGCCAAGATGCATGGCGTTCATGGGTTCCCCATGGCTCAGTTATGGACGACAGAGCAGGGATGGGCGTTTATGGGCCATATGGCCAAATTGAACAAGCCCTTGGAACTTACACAACCATATTCCAGGCTGAGGTGCTTGCAATAGATGAATGTACCAGACTAAAACTCGCAAAGGGTTTAAATGGAGCGCACATCAATATTGCAAGTGACAGCCAAGCAGCGTTAAAGGCACTGTCATCTAAGACGATGAAGTCTAAGCTCGTTTGGCAATGTTCACAAACACTCGGAGGGCTAGCAGCTTGTAACAAAGTCTTCCTATGGTGGGCTCCAAGGCATGAGGGTCTAGAGAGCAATGAAAAGACCGACCAACTGACCAAAAATGGCGCCTCAGCAGACCTCACAGGACCTGAACCTTTTTGTGAAATCACAAAAAGTAGAATCAAAAACGCTTTTCTGGCTTGGGAGACCTAAACCAAGGCCTCGCACTGGAGGAATGCTCCGAGGCATAGACAAGCTAAGAAATTCATAAAGTGCTCCAAGAAGAGAACTCATCGCATATTGTCACGGGGCAAAAGGGACGTAAGGCTCCTAACAAGCCTCTATACGGGCCAATGTACCGTGAATTACCAACTTCACAAGATTAGTAAAGCCGACACTAACATATTTCGTCTCTGCTGGAAAGCGGCAGAAACGGCAGAACACATTTTGTGCTCATAAGAGGCAGCTTTCAAAAGAAGACTGCACGATCTCGGAAAGACGGACATGATGCCTGGTGAGATAGTAACGGCAGCCCCTAGGCAGGTGCTGGCTTTAAAAGCCTGCAGCTACCCTAGTCAACACAGAGGGTCACATCATAATAGACCTCCTTGGTCGCAGTGATAAAAAGAAGGAATATCCTAAGACCCGCAAAACGGAAAAAAAAATGGGTTCCCCATTGCAGAGGGAGCAGATTGGATTCGGAGGATACTAATACGGTGCAAGTGTTTGCATAGGTAATCGTGTTCTTTGGTAGTTCGGAAATCTGCGAATGACACCTGGCGGGTGAGAAGTTGTGGGATAGGGAATTCTAGTAAGGATTCCCATTTACAGGAATGCAAGTTAATAGCACTTGTGATGTGGTTCTGAGCTAATTTTAAGGATATCAGGGTTTGCGATTGATTTAGAGAGGTGCCAGACTTAGCGAGGACGTTTATCATTTTCCAAGATAACAACATCACTGGGAATCTATTGTAATGACAGGTGCCATTTGCCAACACCTGTTTTAACGAGACTGTCCAAGGCGACTCGACATTTGTTAGTACGGACGCAATCGGTGGGGTACTCAGACGACAGAGCTGCTACCGCGGCTTGAGAATCAATAAAGGAGACAGCTTTATGGTACGTCTTAACTTTGTAAAGTTAGGACGTACCCAGTAAAACTGCTTCTACTTCCCCATCAAAGTAGCTTAAAAATTCTCCAATTGTAGTGCATCCTTCAAATATAACGCTGTAGGAACCAGCACCAGTCTTTCCAGATCCTGGGATGGATGCACCATCTGAATAGATGTACAAGAACTTTGTCCGTGGGTACATAGAGTGAATAATTTTTGAGGATTCTTTTTAAAGGAACTGTTTCAAAGTTATGAAAATTATGAAAAACTTAGGAGTACGCTGTATCTTGCATACTGGGACTTAAATTTAGAACTTAGATCAAGGACACAATAAATATTTAGAAGATCTCCCTAAGAGCTAATAGAGCAGAAGTAATAGAAATCTATCGACTGAGAGTATGGTATTGCGTGTTCTTCCATAAACACATACTGCAGAAGGAAGAACCTTCAATTTGTGAGAAAATTTAATGTCCAAAAAACAGTAGAACACAACCTAGTCCAATGTACCCATGACGGTGATCAACGAAGAGCTGGGCAGGAACAGATGTCCCTAAAAGAAATGCTGGCAGGTGATGAAGACAGAATAAGAAATCTAGTGATGTTCTTGGAACAAGTTGGCTTATGGAAACTGATGTCAAAGTATAACTAAGTACTCGTAGTGACGATGAATAGTAAAAATTGACCAAATCATTGTTATTAAGAAAGTAAAAGTGAACTAATAAAAAGTGAAAGACAACTAAAACTGCAGTATAACAAGGATAACAGACACAAATAACCATGCACGGAAAAAAATACAACTGCTGAGTGTTGTACAATTAACAAATTTTGGCGTTTGCGCATGCGGCGGCGTACAACATAACCAATAATTTTGACAAATAAATGCAAGTGTCAAAAATTCAACTACATTTTTACTAGTTCGTGTTGTTAATAATACTAGTTAATGTTGTAAAATTAACAAGGAATGTTGTTAAAATTACAACACATTTTTTTCCGTGTAGTTCATGAACTCCTAACCAAGGTAACAAAGGCAACCACTAAATAAAACCACCGGTAACATTCAGGTGGCCTCAGAATTTGATATCCTATATCAAAATAATGTATTAACACGGTGTTTAGTGGTCAGGGAATGAAAGTCAATTGACTTTTTAAAATTGATCTGAAAAACGGTGGGAGAGACATAAAATTACCTTACTTTTTTCTAGTTAGCCCACTCGGAGCATGTCATAGACCCCATGACACCTAATTTTAAACATTTGGTTATTCTTTTGTTTTTACTAACAAACAAAACAAAAGAAGATCAGTAGGAAAAATTATTTTGTTTTGATTTTATCATATAAAAACTGAATATCAATAATGGGCTATCAAGGGGAGGGCACGACATGGAAAACGGACTTTGAAATGAGATTTTGTGAAATCGTAGTACCCCTTTAGGGTATTCACCCCCTAAAGTATTTCATCCGAATGGCCCAAAATGGCACAAGGAATGTTGTTAAAACTACAACATATTTTTTTTCCGTGTGCAGTTGAGCGTCTTTAAACAAAATTAAAATTAACCTATTACCTTTTTATGCCAAAACAAGTGAAATGACCATTTTATATTTTACTATGAAGGTTTCTATTAATCAAACAGTTTAATTTAAATACGCTCAGCGAAGCGGGCGGGTATTATGTTAAATAAAAGCCTACGCTTGAATTTTGTTCAGACATCCGTAAAATAAAACAATCATCGATGCTTTTTTTTCTAAACAATTTTTTCCTTTGTTAAGACATTATTGGAAAAAAATTTCCCTCACTCATGAAACCCAGTAAATTTCTTTATGATGTTCAAAGGAAAATTTTTAATGAAAATCTCCTCTCCACTTAGATAAATGTAATTTTTTTTGGTACCCTCCTCCATCCCTCGTCCCTGCTATACTTGGTACACCATAAATTGACGAGCTTTAAGGAAATGAAACTGTCAATTTTCATAAACCCCCACCCCACTCCATCGATACTTTCCATGCAACTTCTCCAATTTTTTGAGAAATTCAGATGTTTCGTTTGACCATCGAAATAAATCATTG
This sequence comes from Sisyra nigra, assembly GCA_958496155.1. Classification (NCBI taxonomy): domain Eukaryota; kingdom Metazoa; phylum Arthropoda; class Insecta; order Neuroptera; family Sisyridae; genus Sisyra; species Sisyra nigra. The sequence continues at coordinate 53,729,161 of OY292315.1, forward strand.
CTTGACAATTGACATTCAAGGCGTATGCTTATTATAACTTTTTAATTAACTATAAACCAACTATAAACAACGATTAAAAAAAACTCGAAGGACCATGAAATAATTGAAATGCTAATTATAACAAAGAGAAAATCGGAGACAAAACAACCTCAACTACGTATTTCTACCTACATATTTTAATAAATTTAAGTGCTCATAAAATCGCACTCACCCACCCACATATTCAAACACACAACAAACATTTTCAACCCTTACGGCAATTTTTTTTTTCATATTTTTACTAGCTGTCTATGTTAGTTAATAATCTAAAGCCTACTATAGACAAACAATTGAAATCAAATTAAAACAAAAAAACCAGTTGAGACGAGAATGAGACTAAAGCAAATATTAAATTTTGAGCTCTCGAAAAGCTGACGGTGGGTGGTTTGCATTATTTCTCTATATTAGCGATAGCATCTCGAGAATTATTATGCGTGGGTGTTTAACGTTAACTTATCCCAAGTCTCTCTTCGTTTTTTTCTTTCGCTTACACTTACATAAAGAAAACCAAAAAAAAACAGAGACAAATGCTAGCTTTTCGAGACTACTTGATCATACATTAACTATAGACAACGTTCAAATGTTCTCTGTATCCTTTTAGTGGGAAGGACCTCAGTCTATATATCCACGAAAATGACGAAGAATGCGATGAAGAAGGTAACGAACAATATGTTACCTAGTCCATGGAAAGCTCTCACGCAAAGAAGAGAGCATAGACGAAAAAGGTATAAAGTGCGCATTGTGGAGGCGCGCGAAAGCTCCTTAATAACCCATTTCACTCACTCTCCACATTCTCGCTGGAGCTTTCATTCATCGTGCAACTACTTTCGCGTCTATAACGTGCAACCAAACGATTAACGGCAAACAAAAAAAAAAAAAAAACAAACGTAACAACCACTAAAAACAATTAAATCCGATTCAATTGTTATCATTGCAGTGAATTCATTTGTTTGACAATTGAAACAAAAAAACAAAATTTTGAACTTTTTAAACTGTGTTAAAAGTGGACCTAAAACAAATGAGTAAGTTGATTCAGATTTTATCCTTAATTTTAAGTGCATTTCGGGTAAAATGGGAATGCTTGTCCCTAACTTCTAAAGTTGATTAAGTTTATCCCCCCCCCCTTTTCTCAAGTTGAATTAAGTTTTTGCAAGTATGTATTTTATTACACAAAAAAAAAATACTAAAAATTAGTCGTTTCTCTTGTTTTTTTTTCCTAAGGGTTATTTTCTCCCCACTTTTTTTCTTATACCAATTAATTTTTTGCTTGTTCAAACATAACATGTATGACAATTTTTTTTTTAATGAGAGAAAATAATTTGTCTAATAGGGATGAAAATTGAAAAAAAAAAACAATCAACACTTTCTCAAATATCTAACCCAATGTCATCGCACATTAGGTTAAAAAACCGTTTTCTTGTCAAAATTTTACTAGGAAAAAAAAACAGTACACAAACGTAACAATCAGAAAAACAATTGAACCTTTGTTGTCATTGTTATGAATTCATTTGTCTAATTATTGAAAAAAAAAACAAAATTTGTTTTTTTTTATAATAAATAACTTATTCGAACTCTGACCTTATTTAAAGTGTATCAAGGGGTAGACTGGAAATGCTTTTCCCTTGGTTTCAAGTTGTGCGGGTTGGTCATCTGAAAATTGAAAAAAAAAGCTATGAACAACCTCTGAAAATCTTAAATGTTAACAATACAGTGAATTCATTTGTTTGATTATTATTAAAAAATGAACTTAAAATAAGTGAGTTCGTTTTTAGGGGGTCTTTATTTTTATTTTAAATGCATTTAGGGTAGATAAGAAGTTCGTAGTTTCTAGTTTTCAAGTTACGCCGTTTTGTCTCCAATTGGACTTTTAACTATCGCTCAATATTTTTTTAAACACAGAAAATACTATAGAAAATTTGATAAATTTCACTTGTTTTCACTTAAGGGTTGTTTTCTTCTTGATTATTTTTCCTTCACTTTCTCTAATCAATTAATTTTTTTCCGCACAAATATACCATGTATAAGTTGTTTAAAAAAATTTCTTTGGGTATGAAATTTGAAAAAAAAAAAATTAACACCCTCATAAAACCTTAAATTTTTAACCCAACGTACGACCAAATGATTCACGAGGACAAACAACTTATAAACGAAGGCTTCACTGAAACCATTAAGTTCGATTCAATTGTTAACATTATTGTGAAATCTTTTGTTTGATTATTAAAAACAAAAAAAAGTTGAACCTAGAAAAAAATCTGTACTGAAAGTAAACTTAAGACAAATGAATAAGTTTATTTTAGTCCTGGCCTTATTTTAAATGCAATTAGGGTAGTTTGGAAATAGTTTTCCATTAGTTTACAAGTTGCGCGGTTTTGTCCCCTTATTAACTAAAAATTACTTAAAATTGATTAAATTTCACTTGCTTTCACTTAAGGGTGGTTCATTGATCCCTGATTGTTTTTTCTTCACTTTCTTCAAGCAATTAATTTTTTGTTTCGTTCAAATATTACATGTATGAGTTTTTTTTTGTCATAAAAAAATAATTTCTCTGGGTATAAAAGTTTAAAAAAAAAAATTCATCCCCTCACAAAATTCAAACTTATAATCCAATCTGTAACAAGATGATTAACGAAAAAAAAGAAAAACAACACATAAATAAACAATCACTAAAAACAATTGAACCCAGTGCAACTGTTATCATTATTATAAATTAATTTGTTTATTAAAAAAAAAAAAAAACAAAAATGAATTGTTTATAAAGTTGTGTCAAAAGTGACCATTTTGTAAGTTTCATAAAGCCCTATTAGTGAATTAAGTTTTCAAATTAAGTTTTTTTTAAACTAACCCCCAAAAGTATGAAAAAATACTAAAAATTGTTCATTTAAGGGAAGTTTTTTTCTGATTGTTTTTTTTTTTCTTCAACCGCTTATTAATTTTTTTTTTCGCTTAAACATTGCGTCTACGAGTTTTTTTTTTCTAATGAGAAATAGGAAATTTTATAATGGGCGAAAATTGAAAAAAAAAATTAAGTCAAAACTTCTAGGTCCTAACCGTATTTTGAGTGCAATTAGGGTACATAGGAAATAGTTTTCACTTAGTTTTTAAGGGTTATGATTTTATCTCCTAATTAAAGAATAATTTTTTTTTTTTTTGAAAACTTACCCAATTACTAAAAATTGGCTAAGTTTCACTTGTTTTCACTTAGGGGTTGTTTTCTCCCTGATTGTTTTTTTTTTCCTCTTTCTACAGACCAATTAATTTTTTGTCCGTTCAAATGTTCCACCTACCACTTGGTTTTTTTTCTTTTTTAATGAGAAAAAAATAATTTTATTGGATATGAAAATTGAAAAAAAAAATCAACACGCTCGCAAAACGTCAAACTTTTAACTCAATATGCGACCAAATAAGTAACAAAATGAAAAACAAACGAATTAATCACTAAAACATTTGAAGTCGATACAATTGTTATATCATTATTGTGAAGTCATTTGTTTGATTATTGAAAAACAAATGAGTAAGGAAAATCTACTCTTTGGTTCAATAGCATTTAATGGCCGTAAGGTATATTAAAAATAGTTTTTACTTAGTTTTCAACTTGCCCCAATCGTTCAGTATATTTGAACAAACACAAATCAATTATTGAAAATTGTTTAAGTCTCACTTGTTTTCTGTGAAAGTTGATTTTCTTCATGATTGGTTTTTTTTTTTCCTTCAACCAATTAATTTTTTGCTCATTTCAACATAATATATGAACAGATTTTCTTTTGTTTTTTTGTTTTTTTTTTGTTTATAAAAAAAAAAAATTCTTTAATGAGCAAAAAAATTGAAATAAAAACAATCAACACCCTTACAGAACCTTCAATCCTTTTTACTTAACAAAAATTTACATAATCAACCAAACAAAATTTATGTTGTTAAGAACTGAAATAATTTGGTTCTTTCCAAATATAAACACCCTGCAGCTGTTTTTAACCCTCATGTGACTGCTTTTTTTTTGTTTTTTTGGTTGATTCTCTGTTTAAGCCTTTGGGCTTACAAAAATTCATTTGACAAAAAGCCTTTTCTCTTTATGTGTTAGTGAATATATGTATGTAAATGTGTATGATGTTCTTTTTTTTTCTAATATGTCGACCATGTTTTGTTTTATGGTTTAAAGATTAAAATATGGGAATGAAAGAAAGAAAAGTTTACACTTGGTCAAAGACGAGAACACGAGAGGCTCTTTTCAAAGAAACTTTTTCTTCAACAAGTTGAAAATTCAATCTCCGTCTTACGTACATCTCACCAATGATACACTATGTATATATATCTAATGGCGTTAGAAATAAAAGAATGGCAACAAATAAAAACAAATTTTCAACAAAGTTAAAGAGTACTCTTTTGTTATAACAACATACATATACTCCCTCCATCTAAAGCTCTCAAGATTTATTATGTACACATAGATTGATGTTCTTTTTTTTTTTTTGGTTCTAGGCTATGAAATATGTATTATGTGTAAGAAGTGAGATTAGGATTAGATTAAAAGTTACTCGATTCAAAATCGGAGTCGGAAATTTCCCTCAAGATTCCGAGGAAAAGTTTCCCTCGCGAAAGTTATAAACCAAAACAAATGTAAAACGTTCATTGTTGACATTTTCAAAGTTTATGATACTGGAAAAACAAGATAGCATCGATTCAATTAAATCTTGGCAGACAATTTTTAAGGAGTTATAAAATTCGCATTATTAACATTAAAATTTTACGATAGACTTTTGTTCTTCACGCTAATTTTTTTTTTCAATTATCACAGCCATCTTTATTTTAAGGATAATATGTTTTAAAGCTGCTATAAAATCTAAGTCTGTGATTTGTCTTGCGTTTTCGTTCGAGTCTATAATAAAATGGTTCTTTAGATCCATTTTCTGTTTCCGTTTCGCTCGTGGAGCTTTTAAGCTCTTGTCTCGTGCCTTAGTAGTTTGATGTGTGGCATACAAAAGGGTATATAGTCAGGCTTTCACCGATGAATATATGTGGTGAAGGGATGCGATGAGTTTTTCAATAATATGCCGGGGTGACATTCTTGAAATATTTTTAATATATACCGACCATACTGTGCGATGCGGGCGGGAAAAGGGGATAAAGAAAGCTAACACATTCGGAAAAGTTACAACGAACTTTCGGTTCGAGACGAATAGAAATGAGAAATTAAGAAATAAGCAAAAAAAAAAACGAAAACGAAAAGTTCAAGAAACGAAAATCGCTTTTTCGTGTTTTCATTTGTTTTTTTTGTTTTTTTGTTTTTGATTCGATTAAATAATAATTGACGTTCGCAACAATTGAACCGTGTGCTCTGCTCTTTTGTTTTATTTCTTGGAATTGAGTCAATGAATTCAACAAGTAGTTAATTCAATTTTATCGATTTGTTTCTGTGTGTGTGTGCTTTTATTGAATAGGCTGTAGCCTTACAATAATAAAAAAAAAATTAACATACAGTGGCTCACATTCTTTAATTAGATTTATGATAGGAACGGCGAAGAATCTATTTATTTACCTACTAATAATCAAAAATTTGAATTTTTGCTTAAAATGTCGGTGTGACCACACGGTGGTTCACACTTTCAAACTCGCTTATTATCTTATTCAGATGAAACCGTAGAGTACTGTTTGTATGAGTGCATAGCAAAAATGTACAATTTTTTATAAGGATTAAGTGTGTCCACATGGTGGTTCACACTTTCAAGTTCCTTCACAATTTATATGATCATTTTTTTAAAATATTATAGGCACCTCAAGAAATACCAAAGTTACTTATTATAAAAACAATATCAATTTAAAAAAAAATTAAATTTAAATCTACCCTATAATTATGAACTGTGACCACACGGTGGTTCACAGACTCAAATTCATTCAAACAATTATTTATGATGTAAATAACAATTTTTAAGCTCAACGACAAAACTGTGATTATTATATGCAAACCGACAAAATCGCAAATCAATGTTCGACAAAACCGCGCCGACAAAATCGCGACAAAAAAACTTAGATTTGCCCTCCCTATAATTATGACGTGTAATAAGAGATTCAACAAGTCAAATATTGGGACACTGTGTCAAGAATTGAGCTTGATATTTAAACTTAAAAATGAATTTACTTAGTAATTCAAAGCTTAACTTGACTTGTTATTTAATAATTAACATTTGTCCTTATTTTGATTTGATTTTTAGCCAAATTTAGGTGATGTGACTTAGTTCAAATAGCGTAAAAATCAAGTCAAGTAATCAATTCCTCCGGGAAACCACACGGTGGTTCTATAATATTAAATAATTATTTGTGACATAAACAACTATTTTAGTTCTTTTACAAAACCATGATAAATATAGGTGCAACGACAAAATCGCGGACTGATTTTCGACAAAAGCGCGCCGAAAAAAATTTGTCCTGTTATGGATAATACATAAATGACGTCACACAAATTTCATGATTTTTCATTGTCCCCTCATCGTTCTTGCCACAGAGCCGTATTTGTTGAATTCCCTTTTCTTTAAACTGACGTCACTGACTGACGTCTTAACTACAGAGATAGAGTAGATAATTATTTTTAAGTTTTTTGTTTATATACCTAAGTTTCGTGTTTAAATATCTAACTTATATTATAAACATGAAAGTTTGTGAGGATGTTTGTTGCTCTTTCACTCAAAAAGTACTGAATGGATCTGGATGAAATTCGGCATAGATATAGATTATAATCTGGTTTAACATATAGTATACTTTATATCCAGAAAAAATGTACGGTTCCCGTGGGATAGATATTCTTTTGTTGTTTACAGAACAAAAGATTAACTTCCTTTTTTGTAATGTGGTAGTTTAGGGGTCAGAAAATGATATAGATTACTTCTTATAGCGGAATAATAAACGGTTTCCATGGGATAGCAAAACAAGTATTTATTCTATAAGAACCGTGTATTTAAAAGTAGTTTCATTAAAATCCACGAAATAGAGTCTTAACTCATTTTCCTTAAGAAGACTTGATCAACTTTTTACTCAAGAGAGATGTACTATTCCCGTTGGATAGATATGTTTTTTGTTTATCACAGAGCTAAAGATTGATATGATTTTTGCAATGTGATAGTTTGGGGGAGAATGATATAGTTTACTTTTAAGGCTAGAATAATGCATAGTTCCCATGGGATGGCAAAACAATTGTATCCTATAGGAACCGTAAATTTAAAAAGTTTCGGTAAAGTTCATGAAGTAGAATTTTAACGCATTTTCTTCCAATTTTACACAATAACGAAAGAATTATCTACAAAGTTAAAATTAAAAAATTGACAATTTTTACTGGAAAATAAATATGACTTTCAATTTAAAACCCGATAAAATTAATAATGAAATTGTTTAAAATATTTGAATTTTTTTATTGTTTATTGTCGAAGATATTAATTAGAAATAAACGTATTAAAATAATACACTAAAAATTTCAAAATTTAATAATTACTTAACGGAACGAATTTTAATAAAGTTTTGCTAAAGATCCGGTAGGATAGCTACTAATCTATTCTTTCAAGAGAACATCCATTAATTACGTGAGGCGTTCAGGGGCCGATGGGGTCAAATATCACATTAGATTGCGAGTTGGGGGAATGATATATACCAAATCTCATGACTTCCTACCAGAGGGGAGGGGATGGGATTTGAAAAATCGTAAAAAACGCCTCGCGCAATTAATGGATGCCCGCTAAAATAGCTGTACGGTTTTAAATGACATTTGGTATGAAAGATTTTCAAGTCCTAAAGGTAGAAATACAGTTAGTTTTTTTCCAAAAATCGTATAGAAGCTGATGTGAGATAGCCAACATGTCTTTCTTGAACAATAGTTTTACGAATTTTGATGAACTTTCTTTGGATCTAAAGTCTGAAAGTATCTATCATTTTTTTCTGTCAAAATAGATTAGTTTTTATATTTCGCTATGAACGTAGGGAATCTTTTAATTAATCAGTTAAATTTATACCTCATACTTCGACAAATGACGTCACAAAGTTTATGACTTCTTGTCCCATTTTGTTTTCTTCTTCTCCCCTTTGACGCGTCACGTAATTTATGGAAGACCCCTTACGTTTTATAGATTCAAATTTTTTATTTCCCATAAAAATTGAGCTATACTTTAACCAACAAACAACTTAATTCATCGTCAACTTTAATTTATGTTGGAAAAAAATTATGCCATAACTGCAGCTTGCATAACACTTAAATATTATATAAAATTATATTGAAGCTTTTACAAAATGACTTGGTACGTGTTTGCCCACGTTAAGCTTCGTGAAAAATGTAAATTGCACTTTAAAACGATCACACACAGTCAAAATAATGCGATAAATGCACGACGTGCTACCAAAACTTGCAGCTACCATGTGCAACGTAAATTCCGTAATATTTTCCAACTTGTTCCAAAGTCGAAGACGACTCTATTCAACGTTATCTGTGTCTCTTTTGACAATGAAATAAACGTGAATCGTGACTGAGGAAATATTTACGCGATAATTTCATCACAGAAGAGTTGTGCGAGAGTGAAGCGATGAAACAATCAGATCAGCAAAGTAAATATTCTGAGTTATACATTAAGGAAAATGCGACACACATAGACAATGTATGAGAGTGTGTATTAAGAGATTTAAATGTTTGTGGATAGACAACCAAACATACACACTTGTAAAGAAGATAATCGCAGGAAATGAAAATTTATCTGTAATAGACTTTACGCGTCAATCAATCGTCTTATTCAAATTTATTTGTTAGATTTAAATTTTTCTCCACTTCAAAGAGTGACATTTATTTAAAATTTAAATAATATTCAAATATCTTGATCCCTTAATTATTATTTAATGTCACTTATTTCCAGTTTTTTTATTATTTTTATTATTAAATCTGCAACGAGCACAGCCTCTTGAATTCTTTTTTCCTTTAAATACTTGCTTATGGATAATTTGTCACTCATATTATGTTAACGACACTCGCAATAATATTACCATCGCTGTTCTCATTTCAAAATTTAACGATGCGGAAACGAAATCATTAATTTTCCATCATTATCGAATATTCAACACGATCTTTGTCGCATCCACCATCTTTCCGTATATATGTATGTCATATATACAGAGAAAAGTGAGAAAGTACGAGGCGTTACAGTGAGTGAAAATAAATCGTAAAAAATTTTTAAAGAAAGTGTAACAAAAAAAAAATTTTTCACTCTTTTCTCGATTGATTGCCCGGCGTGGCGCGTTCTCTTGTGATTGGCTACGTGTTGATTGCTTGAGAAAGTATATATATATAGAGACAGAGAGCACTTTGAAAGCTCTCTGAGTCATACACTGAGGTACAGAAAACGCTTTGATCGTGTATCAATTAATTGGATTGCGGCTCGAAGCAATTAATCAACGCAATCCCCACTCGACTCTCATACGCCATCTTTTACATTTTATATCAAACTAATTAAAATTTAAAGAAAAAAAAAATCGGTCAATTGCAAAAGAAACTTTTAGTAGATGGTTACCTACTCGTATTCATCAAGATAAGCTAATAAGAAAATTGAAAATTTCCCCCAGAACATTTCTATTGTACTTAATTAATTTTTTTTTTACAAGTTTCATTTGAAATTTTTTTAAAGTGAATCTTTTTATAAATCGTCTCAAATTTTTTGGCCTGTCTTTAGCATGTCGCTAAATGTAACAAATTCTTGACAGGGAATCGGCAAGTGTTCGGCAGAGCTCGTATAGACATTGTTAGCTATATACCATGTCGTTTTCCTAGGCCTGTTGCGCGAGCTATTACTGAATGTAATGAGCTAATTTCCTCTCCATGACAACGTTTTATTATATTATAAGTTGTCATTAATTGTCAATCATATTTGGTATTTATATTTTGATCAGTGTATTGATATAAATGTTATTGTTCACTTGATCATGATAGACAAAGATACAGCTAGTGAGAATAGTGCAAAAATATCCGACGGTGATGTTACAATAGATAAGAACAGGCAGATGATCGATATAACAATAATCAACAAATTCAATAATGAAAATAATGTCACAAATCTAAGACACCAATTTGTGTCTGGCGCCCGAAGGGTGGGATTAAACAATCACCAGCGATAAGAATTGTACAAAAGGATGGACCCCCGGAAGTAGTTTTATGACCCCGGATTAATATTACAAAAGAGGAGACAAGGTACGCATTGTTCTAGTATTTTCTCCATTGATTTACCAATGGAGGAGAGAAAGACAGTCGCTAAGATTACAAATAGAATCTTCTAGTAACGGATGATTTATGGCTTGGAAAGTTCTCGACCGATGATCAGTTACTATAAATAACCCGAAAGATGGACCAACAAGTCAGTGTTCAATTAAATGTTCGACGAGTGTGTATTCAAATAAATTGACAGTGTTAAAATAAATAGTGGAAGTTAAAATTAGTGTTAAAGTGAACAGTGTTATATAAATTGTGAACATTGTTAAATAAAGTATATTTCACTATATACACAATGTACACTTTATTTAACAATGTTTACAATTTATATAACACTGTTCACTTTAACACTAAGCACTTCACTATTTATTTTAACACTGTCGATAAATTTATTTTAATACTCTTCGGTGGTTTATTGAATACTGACTTGTTGGCCCATCTTTCGGATTATTTATAGTAACTGATCATCTGTCGAGAACTTTCCCAACCATAAATCATCCGTTACTAGAATTTTCTATTTGTAATCTTAGCGCCTGTCTTTCTCTCCTCCATTGGTAAATCAATGGAGAAAATACTAGAACAATGCGTACCTTGTCTCCTCTTTTGTAGTATTAATCCGTGGTCATAAAACTACTTCAGGGGGTCCATCCTTTTGTACAATTCTTATCGCTGGTGATTGTTTAAACCCACCCTTCGGGCGCCAGACACACATGAGTGTCTTGGATTTGTGACAATATTATATATTCCAAAACTATTTGTACATAATTTTTGAGGATATGTTCCACCATTTGATTTTCATTCAGAACTAAAAGCAACACTTGATCATTTTTTCTTAAACTAATTCCACACCTAATTGTTGATCAATTTCCAAGCCCGTTACTTTTTCTCACGTCTATTATTAGACTTTTATTAATGTTATTTTTATCATCATCTGTTCACATTTTCTTTTGTCGTTTTGGTCAATAAAAATAAAACAAAAAAACGTGAAACTGTTAGTTGTTAAAAAACAAAAGACGATCAGTTCTCTCGGGAACAATCACGAAAACAAAAAAATCAATCATCCTCTCTCGTTGTGTGTGTGTGTAGGTATGAATGGTGATGGTGGGTGGGGGTGTGGAAGATGTGTATAGAAGGTATTAGGGTCGTATGTAACTAGATATAGGTATATAAACGCTTATGGCGTGATATTAATCGTCGATATTGTTTTTACGTGTGAAACGAAATGGAGAAAATCGGTGCGATGCGAATTTGTTTCATATGGAACGATAAAATTTAATAACATTTTCGTGCACGTGCACTTAATCGAATGTCCATTTTGTATCGGGTCACAAATGGTCACTTTTTTGGAGGTTACTACTCCCGAAGAATTAGTTTTCATACTATATGAAAAATAGAAAAAAAAAATATATATACTTGGTACATGCAAAGCTACAGATATAGACACGAATGCTGAGCATTCATCAGAGAGCCTGATGAAGCTATAATATATGGCGAAACGTTACTCGGAAAATGCATACTCTCGTTGCATTCATTGTAAATCCCGATCCATTGCCCCTCTAACTATATCAATCAATATATAAAATAACAATTAGGATCTGAAGAAATATTAACAATAATTGATTAATAGAAACCGTCATAGCAAAATATAATTTTGGTCATTTTGGTATCATGCAGTTTGATTCCCGGACAAAATATCACCATGACAAAAATATTTGCGATAAAATATTTCATGCAATTTCAAAACTTTACAATTTTTTCTGATAAAAAAGCACTCTTTGTTTAATTCCGTTGACCTTCATGTGTTCGTGTAAAATCCGCAAAAACTGTGTTAATTAATGCCAAAGGGATTCAGAGGGTCCCTCTGGCGGGGGTTTGAGAGGAGTCCCCAATAAATGAAATTAAAGTCATTGTTCGTTTACCTGATTTTCATTCATTGACTGAATGTGCACTTTCTAACACCGCGAAGTTTTACACAAAACTAAATGTTTCAACATCAACATTATGCTGAAAATACGATTTGAAGTTATTCTATGGGGACTTTTTGTCTGAGGATATTTTGTCAAATAGAGATAACAGAGAGAGTTGTCTTACACATGCAGGGTAAGCCTGTCAGCCATTAAGTTGGCAAAGCGACATCCCATTCTGCACGGACGCACGCCAAGAAAGGAAAGTTATAAATACACGGAAAAAATGTGTTGTAGATTTAACAACATTCCTTGTTAATTTTACAACATTAACTAGTAAAAATAACTCCATTATAATATTATAATGTAGTTGAATTTTTTACACTTGCATTTATTTGTCAACATTTTTGGTTATGTTGTACGCATGCGCAACATTAAATCTTAAAAATATAATTTTAGTAAAAGATAAAGATGGCTCTGATGTTTTTTTTTCTCAGCCGTTTTACAAGGTTTTACAACATAATGGCGTAAATTATACATTGTATATAGTATTATATACACCAAAATTGGTAACGATTACAAATTTGTTAAAATTCGTGGCATAACAGAAACGCCAAAATTTGTTAGTTGTACAACACTCAGCAGTTGTAACAGCTACATATATTTACTACACTATGGTAGTAAAAAATACATCAAAGTGTGTTATCTGCTGTTATATTTGTGGTTATAGTGAACACAAAGTGCAGTAAAAATATTACTAGTTTAGTGTTGTAAATTTTACACCACTATTTTTTCCGTGTATGATTATTAACATGAATATGAAGGTGTGGACCACCGTGTGGTCACGCTAAATTTTGTTTTATTTTTTAATACATCATTATTTAATTTAAAGATGTGAACCACACCGTGTCAGGGTCGATTTTTTAAAATTAATACAAAAATCTAAGAAAAATGTATTTCTTATAATGATGTGACCTACCGTGTGGTCACATCAATTGTTCAGTTATTTAGTGTAAAATTTTAAAAATTATATTTAAAAAAAAATTTCTTTGACTTAAAGTTAATGTTTATCGAGAATGAACATGTGAACCACCATGTGGTCACGCGATTTGATCTTGTAAGGTAGAGGAAAAACATTCAATATATTAGTGTTTGGGACTTTTAAGACTTGCCCCAACCTGTGATCGCTTACGTTATATGAAGCAATATTCCCTTCACTTAATTTAACGTGTTTTAACATATTTTTTTTGAACGATGTGAGCCACCATGTGTGTCACGGAGGATTTTTTTTTAAACACAGTATAAAATATTTTTTTTTATGATATGATAAAAATTATTTTTCGATTTAAATTCAAGTTGATATCAAATTAGGGAGAGATTATTTTACAGTAAAATTAATTTAATTTCCCCACGTCTTCAGTGCGTCATTTAAGGGGAGGCTCAGAGCTTTTTCAAGCTTTCATCAACGTTCCCGGCGCTCTCTCGTTCAAAGATTCGCCTCTCGTCCATCAAATAACATTAACAAAATGTACCTACATTTTCCAGCCCTTGTATATTTTGTAGGTTCACAAGTAATGTGAGGGGGTGCGGTGTGGGGGGGGGGAGAGAGAACGAAGAGAAAATGAATTTATTTCCAGTTTTCAAAAATGAAAAGTCTCGTCAAAGAGCCACGACACGAGACGATTTTCTTCATCAAATTTTTTCCATTTTTTTCCCGCCCCACTGTCGAGCTCGATTTGTTCTACCTACGCGTTCATTTTTTTTTCTTGTATTGCGTATATTTCATTTATTCTATTATTGTACAAGTCAAAAATTTAATTTTTTTAAGAGAAACTTTTGATATTTTAAGGATTTCGATGTTCATTTTTTAAAAATTTCATTATATCTATACATTTTTCATTTCATTGATAGGATTTCATTTTTTTTCTTCTTCAACTGTTTTTTCAGCAAACAAACAAACAAGAGACTATCGATTCCTTTAACTAAAATAATATAAATTTCGTCCTTAAATTGGAGACAAATTGATTAATACCCAATGGCCGCAATCACGCATCCCCACTTTACCACCCCCCACAGACAACTTAATCTTCGCTTCATCCACCATAAATCCTTTCATCCCTTTTCTATCTATTCTCTAGTTCCACTCTTCTTCCGGTTATCATTATTATTAGCATGTTCAAAATATAATCATTGACTAGATCAAAATTAATGATGCAAATATTTTAAATTACCCGCACCTCCCTTACAATCTCTTCGTTCGTGATTAGCAATAATAATCTATATATCTCCATTTATTGATATACCTTAATATATGAATGACGTCATTGCAGATTTAAATAGTTTGGTATTTGAGCGAGGTATTTATAAAATAAAATCAATCGTTAACTATTTTTTATTTTATAGCATTTGTTTTAGTAAAACAAAAGAATAACAGTTTACATTGTTGGTGTTGTTTTTTTGTTTTGTTTTAACAAACATGGTTCGTAACATGAGCACAAAAACTTATTCGAATCATAGATAGTGGAAATTTTTAACTGAAGTGAATTTGAAAAATTTTCCACTTTGGTCGAATGGCGGTTGAAAACCCAATTTGAAAATTCTTAACTCACTTTCGCACTTGTCTCGCTCGTGCATGCACAAACGTTTGCATCAGCATACGTTGTGATTGTTGTTCAGAGAGCAAATAAACACGGCGAATCGTTTTTCCAGGTGGCTTTCTCCGGGATAGCCGGGAATAAACCGGGATCACATGTGGAGACCAAGCGATTACGTATTACCTCTATATATACTATGTCTATCTTTTTTCTCTCTCTATCTGTGGGTTGAACCTGCACTTTTGTTTGAAATGCACTTTCATTTTTTTTTTTTGATGTAAACATTCTATGTTTTTTTGTTTTTGTCAAAAGAAAAGCTATAAATTTGATGGATAAAAATATCATTGCAATAAAACGTATCGGAAATGTTATTAAAAGAAACTGTAAAGTTTAACTATCTGCATCCCTTATAAAAAAAAGTGGTTGCGTGTACTTATGTACGCGCGTGAGAAGTTATACTTCTTTGGCATAACTAAAAATTAGTTTATATTAATTGCATTCAAATAATCAATTTTAAAAAATTGTAAATTAATATTTAATAATAATAATATATATATTTAAAGATATAATTATTAAAAATAAAAGTTCTAGTATAATATTTTAATTATATCAATAAATAATATCCAAAGGAAGCTGCCAGAAGTTTATAAAATTTGTCAGGATCACTTTTCTGGTTAACAATTCATGCATGTCATGAAAACGAAGCTTCATAGAAATTACGAAATAAAGTAAGTAGCTACTTTTCAAAGTAAATGTCTTAATCTTATTCTTATCTTGTTTTACTAGACTATTATTAATCATTTCAGAATCCCAGATTTCGTGATTATTAAGAATATGCATGAAATGCAGACGTCATTTTCATCACAGCTACTACAAAATTCGAGAAAAGTAATAACTTATTTTTGAAGTTATACTTCTTTAGGCGCGTTATGAAAAATTGATGAGAGTGAAATTTTAAGATGCGCGCGCATTTTCAGCCAAAAATTAACAAAATGAAGTTAGTCGCAAAACCATTGGGTTTCCTGCCGCGCTTAATTTGAATTTTTGTTGCATTTATTTTCTAATTTGTTTATTTTTATATTTAAATTAAAAATAATTATATATACAAATGACACATATTATTAATAAATAAGTTGTTACTTTCTCGAATTTTGCAGTAGCTGTTATACTATTTGAAATTTAATGATGAAAATGACGTCTGCATTCCATGCATATTCTTAGTTATCACGAAATCTGGGATTCTGAAATGATTCAACCATCTTAGAATAATAATTTAGAAACACAAGATATGAATAACATTAAGACATTTACTTTGACAAGTAGCTACTTACTTTATTTGGCAATTTCTATGAAGCTTCGTTTTCCAGACATGCATGAATTGTTAACCAGAAAAATGATCCCGACAAATTTTATAAACGTCTTGCAGCTTTCTTTGGATATAATTTATTAATACAAATTAAAATATTATTCTTCTAATTTTATTTTTAATAATTATACCTTTAAATATATATTATTATTATTAAATATTAAATTACAGTTTTTTTAAATTGATTATTTGAATAAAATTAATAAAAACTAATTTTTAATGATACCAAAGAAGTATAACTTCTCATGCGCGTACATAAGTACACGCAACCACTTTTTTTTAATAATATGTGTCATTTGTATAAATATATATATAATTATTTTTAATTTAAATATAAAAATAAATAAATAAGTAAATAAATAAATAAATAAAACAAAAATTCAAATTACGCGCGACAAGAAACCGACTGTTTTTGCGGCCAACTTCGTTTTGTTAATTTTTGTCTCAAGATGGCCGCCCATCAAAAAGTTATACTCTCATCATTTTTTCATAACGCGCCTAAAGAAGTATAACTTCAAAAAATAGTTATTATTTTAGTAGAGTTTAAAGATGTGAACCACGGTGTGGTCACATCAAAATAAACAAGCATTATACCTTAGTTGCACCAACGCTGTGTCGTATACAAAACAAAACAAATGAAGGAAAAGCAACAAATTTTCATCTTTCAACATTACGTCATTCAAACGAAAAAAAAAATTGAATTATTCACTTTGAAATACGGCAATATGAAAGGGGAAATTTTTCATATAAAACTACCAGATTTTTCTTCGTACAACCACTCCCACCCTACCCCCCTCAAAGTTTCCCACCTTTTTCCATTTCATAAACAGTTGAGCAATCCGTTTTTCCAACTACATGAGTTTTGAACCCACATCATTTGTTTTAGACATTTTCATGTAAAAGTTGCCAGGTTGCCAAACAATTCCCAGACATGTTACCGACAAAATCCCGCTAATATTTTAATTAATCAAATCAACGTTTTTCCAGTCAAAATACGCTACACGAGGGAATTTTGACTCGAGACTTAATAATAACAGTTGAACGCTGGCGGCCATATTCAAAAGTTTAATTCTTTCAAATCCTTGTATATAACTTTTAGTTATATACAATCTATAAATAACAATAGCCGATGTATGCTTGTTTTAACAAAACAAATTGTTTCAAACAAAAGACGATCTCAAGTTTTTAAAGTCAATGACAAATGAACAATTGTCGAAAGATTTATTCAATACTGTTATAATATTTTCGTAGGTATTTTCCAATATTTATTTAACTTATTTTTATTCGTGAATGGAGATCAAATTGAAGCACGTAAACGTATATTTGGTTGCCTAGCGACATGCAAGTCAACCGTTCCATTAGGTATCAAGTAGCCAGGAAATATACAATAAAATATATTTTCACGTTGAACCTTGAAAAACATGGGGTAAGCATTTAAAGAAAATGAATAAAATTTTTCTTCGAAAAAAAAAGAACGTTAAGCTAACCCTTATATTTTGCTTTAAGCCTTATTCCATCTGGATTATAAAAAAAATATTTCATTTCCACATAAAATGGGGGAAAAAAAAAAACACAAAATGTTTCCTCATTTACACAGAGAGGAAGAGAGACGAAAAACAAAAGTTGGCTAATAATGACCCACTCTTTTGTTTTAAGCTTTAACGTTTGTGTCAACACTCAGTGCTGATTAAAAATTAATAAAATGATTTCTACTGCCGTGTACAAGGTGGAGCTTTCATATTTTCCCAGGCGCTATATTTGACAAAATCTTTCGATTTAAATTTAATTTTCCGGACTGGAATTGAATGAGAATAAATTGAGTGGGAAATTACATTTACGTTTTCTTCCGTTCAAGCCCCCTCATGTATATACAACGTGTACTATACAGATGTGGGTATTTACTCTTGTGTGTTCATCTTTATAATAAATCCAGTTTTTTCGGAGAGACTTTATATTACTAATATTCCTGCGAATTCCCTAACCACTGGACACCACCTATAATGTATGATGCGTGGGACGAGCTATTTTTTGTTTCATTCAATATCACGAAAAAGATCTGACGTCCAATTGATGGTGCTTTATCTTAGAAATTTTAAAATATTTGCGACTAGTCGACTATAAAATGAATTAATATTCGAAACAAATGGTTCATTCGGATTTTTTTTTCTGGATTGTTGGAAGAAAACAAAAGAATAACCAAATGGTTCAAAAGTAGGTTTCATGGAGTCTATGTCATGCCCTGAGTGGGCTAATTTGAAAAGTATAAAAATTTATGTACCCCTCCCCTTGTTTTCTCATATAAATAGTCCAATCAATAGCCCATTGAAAACTATAAAATTATATTATTGAGCTACAATGCTAACTTTTAAAAAAAATGCTTTTTTAACTATTCCTGGGAATTTCCTCACCACTGAACACATAGTTATATGGGGTAAGCATTAAATTTTGATCCATTTAACAGTGTTTTATCCCCCCAATAACAATCAAAACAAAAAAATGTTTTGATTGCTGGAAGAAAACAAAAGAATAACCAGTTGGTTAAAATGTGGGTCTTACTGAGTCTATGTTATGTCCTGGGTGGACTAACTTAAAATAAGAAATTTTTTTCACTTTTCAAACAAATTGTCTGAATTGTCTTTAATTCCTTGAACACTGATAAGTGTTAACCACCAGTGTTAAGAGATTATTTTTATAGAAAATCAAGTTCTGAGACAAAATTCTATTAATGTGTATTATTATATGAAGACTGGACATCAATAATGGGCTAAGTGCCAAAAATAAAAAGTTGAGTTAGAGCCGAAAAAAATGGGCTTAATGATCACGATCATTAATAGTAACTATTAATGTAATAGGTTAATTTATGTATTAGCTTGTCGGCAATGACACTTCCCGAGTCGAAATTGTAGACCTATTTTGGCCCTGAAATGGATCTTTTACTCTCATTTCAACCTACAAAGAGTAAAATGAACCTCATCTCAACCTAAACGATATTCGATCGTACTCATTTTAACCTACATGACATTTTTTAATAAAAATTTTTATCATCATAAAACATAAAACTTGGTTGTAAATCTGCTTTTTTTTGCAATACCTATTGCAAATATTATTTACTAATAACCCAAATTTTTGGTCTCTCTCTTTCCTATACTTAGATGCTTAATATAAAATTGTATAGCCTCTACTAACATAGAATTTATTGTGTATCGGGATATGATATGATCCATTACTGGTTTGATCCTTAATCCTGTTCACTCTTGTTTATTTTTACTCAGCTTTAGTCTCTTGTTAACCGTTCCAGTGGCTATAGGTTAGTCATAATACAACAATTGAATAAACTTATTTCACAACCTATTTGATTTATTTTTCAATATTGTCTATATCAAAAGGCCTAAAAGTGCAAATGTAAAAAATTTAAAGGTGAAAAAAACCGAGTTAAAAGAAAATGTAAATTATCTTGAAAGTAATCATAGAGATGTTACACAATTAAATAAAATTTCTAAAAAATGCGCATAGCTGGAAATATTGTGGATTATAATAAAAGGAAATCCTGGAAAAAAATGATGGTAATGGCGACAATAAAAGAGCTGGTAAACGAGGACAAGGAAATTAAGAACTAAGAACTGATATTTGTAATATTCTTATTACTTTTAAATTTATCGCTAATATTTATGAAACTTGTATATTTAATGAATAAAAAGAAAACAAAATATTAAAATAAAAATTTTATTCTTTTTGGAATAAAAACCCTACCAATAAAAGAATAAAAGAGAGTGACAAAGGAAGAGTGGAAAAAAGAGTGAGTGTGTGTGTGTGTGTGTGTGTGAGAGAGAGAGAGAAAAGAGAGTAAATAAAACTTTTTTAACCTCATTTTAACCTAAATATTGTATTTTGTCCGATAAATGCCACTTGTAGGTTCAAATGAGGTCCAAAATTCAAATGCAAATGGTCCTCTTGTCAATCTACTTCAACCTCTGAATAGCCTAGATTTTGAGGGCGAAAAAAGGTCTAAAATTTCGACTTGGGTTAACTTGCTTTTTCGGGTCTTATTCAACTCTTTAGCCCATTATTGATATCCAGTTTTCATATGAAAAAAATCAAAACAAAATAATTTTTCCTACTGATCTTCTTTTGTTTATTTTGTTAGTAAAAACAAAAGAATAACCAAATGTTTAAAATTAGGTGTCATGGGGGTCTATGACATGTTCTGAGTGGGCTAACTAGAAAAAAGTAAGGTAATTTCATGTCCCTCCCACGGGTTTTCAGATAAATTTAAAAAAATCAATTGACTTTCATTCCCTGACCACTAAACACCGTGTTAATACATTATTTTGATAGGATATCAAATTCTGAGACAATCTGACTGTTACAGGTGGTTATATTTAGTGATTGCTTTTGTTACCTTGATTAAGAGTTCATGAACTAAATATCACAATGTGGGGGGGTGCCCTTATTAAAAGGAAATAAAATGCCAGTTCAAATTACAGACCACATATGTAACCTTTTTTTACAATTATTCTGTCAACTGTAGCACCTCGGACATGACGCCTGGCGAGATAGCAACGGCAGCCCCTAGGCAGGTGCTGGCTTTCTTTAAAAGCCAGGAGCTCTCCTAGTGAACACAGAGGGTCACATCACAATAGACCTCTTTGGTCGCAGTGATAAAAGGAAGAAATATCCTGGGACCCGCAAAACGGAAAAAAAGCACCTCGGATAATGTCTTGTCACTTTTCTTAACAGAGCTTTTAAAGAGAGACCTAAAGCCCGTATTAATGATATGAATGAACAAATAAGGTGGAACACCCTGTATATCAAACTCTTATTAATATTCACTCCAGAAAAATCAGTTATTTCAGTAAGCGAAACACTAAGGTTATTAAATGATGGATTGGTTGCATACATCTCCCATTTCATAGAATCTATGACGTCTTTAAATTCGTTGAAGAAACACTGTGAAAAATTGATTTTATCAGATGATTGTAAAAAAGGATTAGGAACAAGTTTTGAAATATGGTGCACCAACATAGGTGCACCTAATGGGGGGGGGGAGGGGTCAGGGAGGAGTGGCTATATATTTTCTATATCTAAATACTAAATGATCCCTGAATAGAGCAACCTATTTCCGTCGAGTTTCTTAATCACCTCGTCATTAACAATGAGAATCAAAGAAGATAGCAATTTTGTATTCGTACAATGCTTGTTTAAAGCTTTTATTCTCCCCAAGACTAAATCTGGATACGTCCATGTACAGCACATTCTGATTCACAAAAACTTTCATAACAAATGGGACGGAGTTTTGTTTTTCTAATTACTTTCAATCATGTCTAAAATTAATGATCCTTGTTAATTTGCTGGTGTTACATAAACGGAATTATGGTATACTTTAGGGAAACGATCAATCACATGACGGAAGTCTATTAATAACATATGAAAATCTTTTATATGGGAAACCTACCCTGATTTCTTTAGAATTTTACGATATTCATTTTCTTTTTTTTCTTTGTAGGATTTTCGATGGAAATGGCGTGGACATAGTGGGGATTGTGGTACGATGAACGCGAGTGTTGTGTTAAACGAGACAATTTTAGGTGACCAAAATGATATACCTTCATCTTTTTTTGCTACGATAGACTTTGACGACCCACTAACACTAATCGAAGTGTTTGCTCTGGGTCTGATGATAGTTTTGACAATTGGTGGTAACCTGTTAGTGATTGCCGCGGTTGTATCGAGTGCTTCGCTACGAACACCAACACATTCTCTGATTGTTAACTTGGCAGTGGCTGATCTGTTACTGGGAATCACCGT
This sequence comes from Sisyra nigra, assembly GCA_958496155.1. Taxonomy (NCBI): domain Eukaryota; kingdom Metazoa; phylum Arthropoda; class Insecta; order Neuroptera; family Sisyridae; genus Sisyra; species Sisyra nigra. Next base: position 53,751,088 of record OY292315.1, read on the forward strand.
ATTACCACTGTCTGCGATTCGGGAAGTGTCCAATGGAGTGTGGTCGATGGGTGCCAACTTATGTTCGATCTGGACGACCCTTGACGTACTCTGTTGCACGGCATCGATTCTCTCATTATGTGGTATCTCAGTCGATCGCTATATCGGGGTCTCACGACCACTATCCTACTCACGAATCCTGACCAAAGGTCGAGCACGATGCTTAATTATTGTCATCTGGACGCTGGCTCTAGCCATTTCGATAGCACCACCATTAGGTTGGCGCGATGACTCCAACGATACAGTGAACGATGGTCAATGTCACGTGAACACCCAACTTGGTTATGTGATTTTTTCGGCATGTGGCTCGTTTTATATACCGGCCACCGTTATCATTGTCCTCTACTTTTTGGTGTATCGCGCTGCGGTTAAACACTCGAAATTCCTGCTGGCTGGAACGAGAGTTACAAATAGTGACGTCACGTTACGTGCTCACCTCGGCAACGCGACTCGATCGCGATCGTCTTCATGCAATCAACCACTTCCGACCACCGACTCGTCCGATCGAAAATCCTTACACGTAAGTCATTATAAAATCACAATTTATGAATGCTTTATGCGACATGCATTTGCATTAATAATGCATCTCATGTAATTTTCAGAAGCTCGTCTTGACGACGACACGATTAAAAGTTAAGGTTATCATAATGCATTTATGAGTACACTTTGATAGTGTTCCATATGTAAAATAATAAGAACTTTGTATTAAAATATAAAATTCCAGAAAACAAGTGAATACTACTGAGTCCATAATAAAAAAAAAAAATTTCAAGACCTTAATTCCCAGAATGTAAATAAATTTTTGCTTTTTGACTGCTGATTGTTTTATCATCAAAATTGGGAGTCTTAAAATAGTAATGTACCATGGGTACACCAAGGGTGTACCAAGAGTTTACCATTCTGGTATACATACTGGAAACATGTTTGGATACTCCGCTGAATTGTGAGTCAAAAAACAGTTGATTGAAGAAAAAAAAAATGATGTACCATGAGTGTACCCGGGGTACATCAAGAGTTTACCCTGATTCTACCAAAGATATACCAATAAAGTATTCATAACACAAAGATTTTTGAATTCCCCTAAAACCTTAGTTGAATCATGAGTCATAAAATCGATAATATTGGATAAAAAAGGGTGTACCAAGAGTTTACCATTCCGGTATACATACTGGAAACATGTTTAGATACTCCGCTGAATTGTTAGTCAAAAAACAGTTGATTGAAGAAAGAAAAAATGATGTACCATGAGTGTACCCGGGGGTACATCAAGAGTTTACCCTGATTCTACCAAAGATATACCAATAAAGTATTCATAACACAAAGATTTTTGAATTCCCCTAAAACCTTAGTTGAATCATGAGTCATAAAATCGATAATATTGGATAAAAAAGGGTGTACCAAGAGTTTACCATTCCGGTATACATACTGGAAACATGTTTAGATACTCCGCTGAATTGTAAGTCAAAAAACAGTTGATTGAAGAAAGAAAAAATGATGTACCATGAGTGTACCCGGGGGTACATCAAGAGTTTACCCTGATTCTACCAAAGGTATACCAATTAAGTATTCATAATACAAAGATTTTTGAATTCCCCTAAAACCTAAGTTGAATCATGAGTCATAAAATAGATAATATTGGATAAAGAAAGGTGTACCATGGGTGCACCAAGGGTGTACCAAGAGTTTACCATTCTGGTATACATACTGAAAACATGTTTGGATACTCCGCTGAATTGTGAGTCAAAAAACAGTTGATTGAAGAAAAAAAAATTATGTACCATGAGTGTACCCGGGGGTACATCAAGAGTTTACCCTGATTCTACCAAAGGCATACCAATTAAGTATTCATAATACAAGGATTTTTGAATTCCCCTAAAACCTAAGTTGAATCATGAGTCATAAAATAGATAATATTGGATAAAGAAGGGTGTACCATGAGTGCACCAAGGGTGTACCAAGAGTTTACCATTCTGGTATACATACTGGAAACATGTTTGAATACTCCGCTGAATTGTGAGTCAAAAAACAGTTGATTGAAGAAAGAAAAAATGATGTACCATGAGTGTACCCGGGGGTACATCAAGAGTTTACCCTAATTTTACCAAAGGTATACCAATTAAGTATTCATAATACAAAGATTTTTGAATTCCCTTAAAACCTTAGTTGAATCATGAGTCATAAAATAGATAATATCGGATGAAGAAGGGTGTACCATGGGTGCACCAGGTGTGTACCATTTCGGTATTCACACAAAAAGGCTCTTTAGATAATCCTAAAATAACCTATAGATTTTCATAATAATTTAAGTACATTCTATCTATAAAGTCAAATATACCAACCCCTAAATGGTATTACAAACCTTTTTTTAAAACTTTCATTACAGTGTACCTTAAAAATTAAAAAAGAGAACCAGGAATTTCAAAGGATTTCAGAGTGGTAGGAAATGTTTTTTTTTTTAGAAAAAATCTACCATTACAATTTAATAGATACAAAAAAATTGATTTAAATGATCTATCTTAAATTTTAAGGTATACCATAGTCACTCACACAAAAAATAGTCAAACGTTACCTTTAAGAAAAAAATTTGAAACAAATCACAGCTTTGTCTTCGCGAATCAAACACTGTTCAACCAGGTGTCCTTAATCATATCCGATGCCTTTTCACCAATCATAAAAACAGCTGCATTGGGATGACCGGCGATTAACGTGGGCATTATAGAAGCGTCGACTACCCGTAACTGTTTCACACCATGCACACGTAGTTGTGGATCGACCACCGCGTCTGGATCACTTGATGGACCCATTTTACACGTGCCCGCCTGGTGGCTGAGCGTTGTGGAAATTTGTCGCACACAACACTCCCAGTAGGCGTCCGAACGAAACTCCAAATGCTCGCAATTCAAAAAAGGAATTGGATGGAGTCGAGCGTTGAACTTCTGGAAGCTATGCGACTCAGCCACACGCACCGCCTGTGGAAAAACGAATAGGAAAAAAATTAGTTTAAATTTGAAAAAAATGAGGGTACTCAGGTGCACCAATATGAAACCTTAGAAAAAACTTGTAACCATAAAGGTATTTTGTCTACAAAATTTTGAATCCTAATACTATACCTAATAGTAATCCCGTGAATACCTTATTAGTCATACGATATTCATAAAATAGTTGATGTTTTCCAAAAAAAATGGTGTACTCGAGTTGTCAAGAGTGTACCATTATAGTACCCATTATATTATGTAACGATTTTTGTATTCTCTTAAACTGAGTCTTAAAACATGAAAACATTTGCTTAATAAAAATAAAAAAATGGTATACCAGGGGTCACCAAAAGTATGCCATTATGGTATTAAGAAATACGACAAATTTTAGATTCCTTATATCTTAAAATTGAATTGTGAATCATAAAATAATTAAATGTTTAATAAAAAGAGTCTTATGGGTGTACCAGAGTTGTATCAAGAGGGTACAATTATGATATTCATACTACAAAAAAATGTGGATCCTCTTAGACTTAAATTGAACCATGCATCAAAAATGGTTGATTAAGATTAAAAAAAGGTGTACCGAGGATCAATTATATCATATAACAAATGCTTCGACAATCATAAAATAGCTGTTGATGTTTGATGATGTTCCAATAGTGTCCTCGGGGTGCACCAAGAGTTTACTATTATCTTATTCATGTTAAAATGAAAAATTTGATTCCCAAAACTTAAATAGTCAAAAATATTCAATAGTGATGTACATCTTGGTCTATTTAAATGATTAAAAAGGTATCCATTAATGCAAAATCATAACTAAAGGTATACCAGGGTTGTACCAAAAGGGTCTATTATGATTCTATACTACAAAGAAATTTAGGTTCTTAAAAATTTAAACTGAGTCGTTAAATATGAAATAGTTGATGTTTGATGGTGTAGGTACTATGGGTGTACTAAGAGTGTACCATCATGATATTCATACAATCAAGAAATTAGAATTTCCAAAGACCTCGATTGAGTCATAGATCATAATGAAATTGATTTGAATAAAAAAAATGGTGGACCCAGGGTATACCGAGTGTCTCATATTACAATATTGATACTTAATAGATTTTGTGATTCTCAAATACTAAAATTTATTCGTGAGTCAAAAAATTGTTGATTGAGATATTAGATTATGTACCATGGGTGCACCTTGGGTACCACCAAGAGTTTATCGTTATGTTGTTCATATTTTATTGTAAAATTAGAGCCTCAAAACTTAAATAGCCGAAACATTCAACAATAAAGTACATCTTGAGGCATTTAAATGATAGTATGATATTTCTTTCTGAATTTTTTGGGGTTACCATAGAAAAACTTTGATAAAACATATAATGTATAATCAATATTTAATATCGCGATTTTGTTGGTGTGAGATTTTGTGTGCGCGATTTTGACGTCGCGTTTTTGTCGGGTCACATTGTTTCAATTTTTCGAGTATTTTTAATGTGATTCTTATTTATCGCACAAAAACAAATTTGACTGTAAAAAATTAATGTCTAAATTTTTCTAGGGTTACCATACAAAACCTCAATAAATTATATGTTATACCGACCAAACTGGTTGGTAATCTCAGGGTATTGTACCAATTTCATAATTTTTAATAATTGTAAAAGGAAAAAAAAACATTCCGTTGTGGCAGATTACTTGAAAGTCTTGTTTTCGTTTATTCGCTTGCTCGTGAGTCAAAAAATAGTTGAAATTAGATTATGTACCATGGGTGTACTAGTGGTGCATCAGGGGTACATCAAGAGTTTACCATTATGTAGTTCATATTTTTCTATGTAAAATTAGGTTTTCAAAACTAAAATAGTCGAAACATTCAACAATAAAGTACATCTTGAGCCATTTAAATGATTAAAAAGGTATCCATTAAAACAGAAACAAGTTTGACGGTAGTACGATATTTTTGTTTGACTTTTTTGGGGTTACCATAGATAAACCTTGATAAAACATATCATATACTATCAATATTTAATATCGCGATTTTGTCGGCGTGAGATTTTGTGTGCGCGATTTTGTCGTCGCGTTTTTGTCGGGTCACATTGTTTCAATTTTTCGAGTATTTTTATTGCGATTTATTAATGTCTAAATTTTTCTGGGGTTACCATACAAAACCTCGATAAATCATATGATATACCGACCAAACTGGTTGGTAATCTCATGGTATTGTACCAATTTCATAATTTTTGATAATTGTAAAAGGAGAAAAAAAAAACATTCCGTTGTGGCAGATTACTTGAAAGTCTTGTTTTCGTTTATTCGCTTGCTCGTGAGTCAAAAAATAGTTGAAATTAGATTATGTACCATGGGTGTACTAGTGGTGCATCAGGGGTACATCAAGAGTTTACCATTATGTAGTTCATATTTCTATGTAAAATTAAGTTCTCAAAACTTAAATAGTCGAAAAATTCGACAACAAAATACATCTTGAGCCATTTAATTGATTAAAAAGGTATCCATTAATGCAGAAACAAGTTTGACGGTAGTACAATATTTTTGTTTGACTTTTTTGGATTTACCATAGAAAATCCTTGATAAAACATATCATATACTATCAATATTTAATATCGCGATTTTGTCGGCGTGAGATTTTGTAGGCGCGATTTTGTCGTCGCGTTTTTGTCGGGTCACATTGTTTCAATTTTTCGAGTATTTTTAATGCGATTTGTTAATGTCTAAATTTTTCTGGGGTTACCATATAAAACCTCGATAAATCATATGATATACCGACCAAACTGGTTGGTAATCTCATGGTATTGTACCAATTTCATAATTTTTGATAATTATAATAGGAGAAAAAAAAACATTCCGTTGTGGCAGATTACTTGAAAGCCTTGTTTTCGTTTATTCGCTTGCATCAGCGACAGCTTGATCGACCCGGGTACAGGCCAAGATATAACGCAAGACATGTCCAAGTCGCCATCGAGAGTGCGATCGCGATAAAGTGACCAAACAATTTGTGTCAAGGTAAACGCGCGCGACTTGGAAGGATTTTTTTGCATTTTAAATATTTTCAGAGAGCATCTTAAGTCAATTAGAGATCAATCGATAATGACTAGTCGACACATTCTAATTACCCTACCCTACTCTATTGATAAGTTTAGATTCAGATTTCAAACGTTGAAAGTACAAGTGGAAAAGAGGCCGTGTTTACTTGGAATTCCAATCGTTTGTAACACAATACCAAAAGTATCGAAACCGGTTTTTTGATACTTAGCAACTAATTTTATCTTCTATACAATTAAAATTCACTGTAACTATCCAAATAAAAAAAAACAAAATTATATTCAAACATTTGGCCATTTCTCCTCATTGACAGAGAACTTGACATTGAGGCGTCCGTCGTCTCCTCATTGGAATTCTTTCGATCTAATCGAATACAAATAAAATTTTATTTGAACATCACATAGATACCTATAGAGGTCAATGCCACCGATTGGCTACCGATTCATTCTCAGTAATTAACAGACAAATACATTGAACAAATAAAAACAATTTTCTTCGTAACCCTCTTCAAATCTGAAACATTTTAACGAGTGTATTGATTAATACCAAAAGGCAAACGTTTCTCCGAAGAAACAAAGGAAAGCTCGCGTGACTAAATTCGATCGATTCGAAAGACCTAGATTAGACTTAAGAGCATAACATTATTATGATGATTCCATTTAGATATATCTATATTGAAAAAAAAAAATTCTGCGACTCTTCATTATCCTATGTCCTGTTTTGACAGTGGATTTAAGCGTTTTCATAAAATTGAATGTAATTGAATCAATTGAATTAACACACGTCGTCAGTCACGAGAGTTAATTAGTGAGGTAATTAGCGTTGGAACGAACGCTGGGTGAGAGATCACCTTTCAAATTTGTCAAATTCTAGGCCTGTGACTGATTAAAACGAGTTGACAACGTAATAATTTAATTCACTCACTAACATTAGGCCATTGTACCCATTTATGAACAATCTCACAATTTCGAATGGAACAATGAATTCCCGCACTTAAAACAGGAACAAAGGTACATTGAGAATAACAACAAAATAGGTATATGGTAAACGTACAGTAAAACGGTGTACTAATCGTATGTTTGATTTATTTTTAAGGGTTTCGTATGTCAAAAACAAGAAATGAAACCCTTGTAAGATCGCTTGCATGTCTATTTGTCTGTCACGGGTAATTTTATTCGAATAAGCTCGGCAAAAACTTTTGAAATATGATAGAGGCAGAGTTTGGTAAAGCAATTAATCTACTTTTTATTATCCCTTAAACTTTTTTTTACAGAAATAGGTACTAGGTTTCTTACAGCTTTCGCTCGTTAGCGTTATTATCAAATATTAATAAATTTCGTTTAACTATATTATTAAAACTAGCTGATACCCGCCCGCTTCGCAGAGCGTATCTAAATTAATCTGATTGAATAATAGAAAATTTTAACAAAAAAAGATAATTAGATATTTCTAGACCTTTATTTCATAGAAAGTTCCTAAAAATCCGTTAAACTACTTTTCCAGGAACAGATATAAGCTATCTTATAGGTAGGATCTTTACGTTTTTTTGGATATTGTAAGATATTAAGAAAATTTTTAGCCTTGAGAACCTTTCACATAAAATGTCATATGAAATCATTTATTAATTTTAGCAGAATGGATTAGTAGCTATCCTTTAGGAAGTGTACCTTTTTTAGGATCAATAATATTTAATGTGTTATCTTAAGATCTGAGATATTAGTTTTGGTTGCCTTAGATTCATAACTCTAGGATATAGTATAGTCCATTATGTCTTATCGGCAAGTCTGCTATTTCCCGGGGTCCAAGATTAGACAACGAATTCTTATAGATCTTGCTAAAATAAATTGAAAATTAAGAATATAGTTTTTTGGTAAAAAACAGAACGCGATGGTCACATCTAAGTTGCTATTTTCTCTTGAAAAATAAGTTGGGCTGGATTTCTTTTTGTTCTAGGGGCTCTGCCTAACGGCTTCACCTCTCTTAGTCAAACTCCTAATCGGGATCACTTAAGTCGAACTGTCTGTTTTTGTTATTTATTTTTACGGGTCTCATTTTTGAACAAAGATATTTATTTTTATGAATGAAATCATATTTACTGCAGAGGATTTCCTTCTCCTCCCTCGACAATTCGAACGTTTGCTCAGCCGAACTATTAATAATATATTAACTACCCGTAAATTCACAATGCATTTATGGTTTCTAGGAATTTAACCTATCGCTATACTTCTATAATGGTTATAATTTTCAAATTTGCGAACATTAATTTATAAGAATAACAAATTACATAGTTTAAAATCATGTCGTCTCTACGGTATGTTAGTATATGTACATTGTATCACAACTGCCTGCCGATGTATGTTTTTTGTTGCGCAGTTTTTATAGTTTTTATTTTTTGCTGAGAAAATCAACATTTTTTCGGAATAAAAAGTATTTTAAAGCACTTTTTGAAATATTTACTATTTGTAGTAAAAATCTCGTCCAAATCGGACCAGCCGTTTTCAAGTATGCCAAAAACAAACAAACAGACAGGGAAAATTATTCGAAATAAAAAATGCCTATAATATAAGTTACAATATTTAATAACTTTTTGTGAAAATTCCATTGCAATCGGCTCAGCTGTTTTCAAGTTTACCCTGGACAAACCCTGTTATTAACCTGTTTTTTTGGGGAAAATTACAATGTTAATGGCATTTATTTTTTTGTATTAAATATATGAAAATGTAGGCAATAAAGAGTATTCAACAAAACACCTTAAATTTTTTATATTAGATAAAAATCTTAGCTGGGAAAAATGATTCCGTTTTTCGTTCTCTCGCGCAGGAGAGATGGAACGTTTTTATTATATAGGTATTCAAATATTAAAAAATCTTCAATCATCATTAATGTTATAGATAAGTAAAACATTCGTAATCTAATTGTTTCAAATTAATTAAGTATATAAATTCAATTATTAGATTTGTAAACTAAAGATTATTAATTACACATTTATGTATATAAAAACAAATGTCTGTCTGTCTGTCCTTTATGCATTCCTAAATTGTTCAACCGATTTCGATGAAACATGGAGAAGTTGTTGTCCGGACCCTAGGATAGGTTTTCCAACTTTAAGATTTCCAACACAACCCCCACAAGAGTCTTTTGAAGAAAATTGGGAAGGAAAGTCATTTAGAAATACGCATTTGTTTGTCTAACATTACCCCTACCTCGTAGTGGTAATATTAACACAACAGTTAAGCACGTTAGCTTTTTTATTAATTAAGGGTGTCCCAAAAGGGATGAAAAAAGTGGGTGTCTGAAAAGGTGTGAAAAATGTGAGTGTTCAAAAGGAGTGAAAAATTGGGTGTTCCAAAAAGGATTGAAAAATGTAAAATTCTGTCATTGATTTGCGCTTCTGTCACGAAAGGAAAGGGTAATGAACTAACGTTATTTTTTATGTAATGATAGCTTATAAGACAATGGATACCAAAACATAGTATGTCTTAAAATAGTGGACGGTTCTGTGAGGTAAATACTTTTTGTAGCATAAATTATATATAAAACAAATTTCATTTAAATATTGTTAAAGATATCTTAAGATCTTAAAAGAATGGTATGGTTCCTATAGGATAGCTACTAAATGCTCTTTAATGCTAAAATAGCTTAGCGCTTTCTAATGATATTTAGATTAAAAGACTCTCAAGTCTAAAAGGAAATCTAGTGGTTTTTATTCTCAAATGAGTATAGAACCTACAGGATAGCTCATATCTCTTACTGAAGAAATAATTTAACAGATATTTAGGTCTTGAAATTTTTTTTTTCTATTTTTATATTTGAGGTTAAAGTTTCTATTAATCAAATAGTTTTATTTAGAAACGCTCAGAGAAGTGAGCGAGTGTCAGCTAATATAATATATAAAAATGAAACGACGTTTGTTTGTATCACTAAAACTGTAGAACGGCTTGCCCGATTTGACTGATTCCTTTTTTGTTGTGGTCGTAATTTTCAGGACAAAGTTTGTACGAAAGTCTGAAATTCGGATGGCATTTTTGTATGAAATCTTAATAAAAAATGTGACGTCAGATCTGCTGTTTTATGTTTTCATAGCCACAACGAATTCTACGTTAAATATTATAACTAACTATGACTACTACTAACTAAATTATGATTAACTTCATCAATTTGATGTAATGAACGTGAAAAGCGAATTGCAACCTCTCAAAACATCAGGGATCTTCAATATGGATTCTATAAACGCTATGGTTTCGAGAAGTTCCACTAGTCATAACTATTTGCTTTGGGGCGTGATAAAGGATTCATTAACTCATGTATTTGGACATTATCTACAGTAAATTGAGCTTAACATTTAAGCTTTGAAATGAAATAACTTGAAAATCAATGCAACAATATTTTACAGATTGAATGCTCCATCAATGACCTATTTATATATTCAAAACCAATCATTCTTTAGAAGTAAGTTTCAATAACCAACGTGTTGGAGGTAGCAAGTATTAAATTTTTTTAATGAAATTAAGCTTTGCCTCACATAAAAAAATCCCGCATTTTAACATAAAAAACAAATGAATATTTGATGGCTTAAAAAACATTGCTGAAAGGGGTACATTTTTTTTATCTTCTAATTATACCATATTATGGGTATTAGTGTGAATAATTAGGAAAATTTCAAAACAAAAAACTGCCTTTTACCACAAATCTACTTGAAAAAAAAATTTTTTAGGTCACCGAATTGTTTTAAAATTAAACAACCAATAATAAAAGGAAAAAAAAACTTCAAAGAAATTCAGGAAATCCGACCTCCAACGTTTCGTCTAATTAACCTTCACCTCATCCTCCCACTTTTGCCCCCAACTAATTTAAATCGAGACAATTAATTTACTGACTCTATGATGTTATTTTTATTAACAAAAACCACCCTTAACATCTTATCCCAGGAAACGTTTGCGTGATTTTTATATCGAACGCTTCACTTCGTTCCTCGTTTCATGTACATACTTATTGTAAAACAAAAAAAGACTTACAAAAAAAACCGGGGGTGAATTTAATTGTGGCAAATCAAAGTCGCACAATGAGAGAAATGATCTGCCATTGACACGATTTTATTATTGCACGACCGATAAAAGCTTGAGAGCATGAAACGTACGGTGAGAGAACGAGAAGAATTAAGTGATGGCTCTTCGATACATCGAAATGAATTTTCTGATATATAAGACGATCGAAAGCGATCACGTCACTGCTTTTATCAAACAGTAAAAGCTCGTCTCCATCTAACCAACCACGTTTGAAATTATATTTTTCCCCTAATGTACCTTTTAACAAGTGGTTCTTAAGTCTTACGCCAAAATTGTTCTTAATATAAAACATTCACGAGTTAAAGTAAAATTGATTTGGTCCTTCGAGCCGGATTTTCTTATTGTTATAAGCAAAACATTTAATGTATATAAATCATTTAAAATTACATTTTTTCCTTATAAGAGCTTTTAATAAGTGGTTCTTAAGTCTTCTAATAAAATTTAATAATTGGCCCTTCGAATTTTCTAGCTAAATAAAAACAATTGATAGATAAACAAAACAATTGAAATTATATTTTCCCTATAATATACCGTTTGATAAGTTACCAAAGAAAAATTTGTTCTACTTTAAAATATTGAAGAGTAAAAGTAAAATTAGCATTGGTCCTTCGAACCGGATTTTAGAATTGTGGGGTTAAACCCGGAACATCCTGTGTATAATGTTTCTAGGAATCGCGCTAGATAATATGAAATTCTTGACGAATACTTTTTGTCACATTGCAATGAGATCGAAACTCAACACCATTTAAGGACGAACGAACGGAGATAAGGACGCGGATAGAGACATGGAAAAATTTCGCGTCTCATAAAACGGACGTCGACAATGATGATTATTATTACTATTATTATTACACATAACGTTGACGTTACGAACGAATAAAAAGTTTGTGAAAATATTTCTAAAGCTTCCACACCTAAAGAGAACGAATTTGTACTACCAATGACAAGAAAAATTTTTTTCTCGTAAAACAAAAACTGACATTCGAAACAATATTCAACTAGACTTTTCGTTAAATCAGCAAAATTTTCTCGCTTTTCTTAAAAGAAAAAAAAATGATAAAAATCGTTTTTTTTTATATTTTCTCTAGTCGTATTTTTCCTTTGTCTAACAAAAAAATGACAATCTATATTGACATGACTAGCTCTAGTTGGTTTAGACAAGGCAAATTGAAAGGCGGAAAAATTTATTAAAATGAAATTTTGTAGATAATCAAAGCATATAAAAGACACTATAAAGTCTCTATCAAGAGATAAAAAAAAATATTTATAAAAGTTTATCTTTAATAAAAAGTTTTGGTCCTTCGAGCCGTATTTTTTACAGAGTAAAAAACCTAAAATTTTTCTCGGAATTTTTCAAAACATTGATTCGAAAAACAGCTCACGGGCACAAATGCGATAATATGAAGAATTTGATACACCGAAACCTTGGACCGGTAAACTTGGCTTTCACTTTCAATACAACACTGCGAAAGACACACGCAGTTACGTAAATCGATCGATTAACTTTTTTTTCTTTTACTTTCATCTTGAAAAAAAAAACTTGCACTTGATATTTGAATGACCCGTTCCCCACTTAAACTGGCCCCGAATTTTCAATCCAAACGTTGTCTTTGTCAAGATAACAATCTTGCTGTTAAACAAAATTCCAAACAAATTTATTCAAACAAAACAAATAAATCAAGATGACTTGTTTCATCTTCTTCTTCTTCCTATACTCACAAGTTTGGCTCCTTCGACTAACACCCGCAGATCCCGTTCATCTTCGAAATAATTCGCAAACATTACAGGCCAATGAAATGGGTTACGACTTTTTAGCATGATTCGACCACGACTCCAGGGTCGCATCAATATTGGTACCATAGTGAAAGCATCCCGTCTTTGTATCCCTTTATAGACTTTACGATGAAAAATTTCTGGAACACCTAAAAGACGTCGTAATGAACCCGATCGATCACCACTGAGTGCTCCATTTCCCATCACCAATTCCAAATCGGGATAGTCATCGCGTGTGGTCACCTCTTTGATCAATTCTCGATTCAATCGGGTCTTAACAAAAGCAATTCCTTCGGCACCACCTGGGACGGTAAAAGGACCACGACCCCGTCGAATATAATTGAAAATATCGACTGGATTTTGGACTCGTTCTTCGAGTACTGTCACAGTTTCATTAACCACAAACGCGAGTCCTGATAAAGATACATGATCTTGTAGATTAAATCCTACTTTCAAGTCTTGTACCACGGGAATTCCGAGCGATTGCAAATGATCTGCAGGTCCAATTCCAGAAAGCATTAGTAGTTGGGGTGAATTTAAAGCTCCTGCTGATAGGATCACTTCTTTACGAATATTTATCCTGTACTTGATTCGATCTTTGATAAATTCCACTCCGTACGCAGATTTAGTTTTTGGATCAATCAATATTCGGGTGGCTCGAGCATTTTTGGCGATATGTAAATTGGGTCGGTTACGGATTGGTCGTAAAAAGGCTTTGGAGGCACTGCAACGTCGACCTCGTCGCAATGTGGCTTGCACGACTGAAAACCCCATTTGGTTCTCTCCATTAGGATCAGTCACATTATAACCAAAATCTCGACCGGCCTGTAAAAATGCTGCTGCTAATGGGGTCCGATACGGGGAGTGACTCACTGTCAAATATCCTCCACTGCCTCGAAACTTTGACTTTTTCAAACTCTCAACTTGGATATCTTCAGATTTTCGAAAATATTCCAGAATTTCCTTGTAACTCCATCCCGTGTTGCCAAGTCGAGCCCAATGATCGAAATCGGCCGGATGACCCCGAGCATATACCATAAAATTAATCACGCTTGTACCACCAAGAGCCTTACCCCGGGGCCAGTTACAAACCCCATTTTCCAGGCCTAAGCACGCCTTGTCCGACTTTTCACTTTTGTATCCCCAATTAAACGCAGTGGCCGCCATCAAAGCCGTCGTTAATGGCACATCCGTCATGAAAATTTCATCGTTCCCGGCTTCCAGAAGCAACACCGACCAATCACCCACTTCTGACAGACGATTAGCTACCACAGAACCACCCGATCCCGCACCGATCACCACAAAATCATAATCACTCATAAACCGTGTGGTATCCCGCGGATTGCGTTCATTTTCCGGAATCGGCGACTGGAAAAAGTTCAACATCGAATCCAAAAACGCCAATGGGGGTCGGGACGTCGAAAAAAACTGCGATCGATTACCCACAGAAATTATCAAAACGAGAAAAACAATCAAATAACAATTCCCGGGCATTTTGAACTCGTTTTTTATTTTCAACGTGACCAAAGGAAAATCGATGTCTAAAATTACGTCATAATATCACAGAGATCACTTCCATCGACCAACTTGAACTAATTTACACTCTGGCTAATTCGAATGTAATCAAAGAATTGACACTTAATAAACGACTTGAAATCCCACTAGCCATACATGACCGGAATCCCCACCCCACCCCTTTTTTTCGTTAAAAGCATAAAATGTAAATATCGATTACGTCACATTTACTTATTCAGAAAACCTAAGCAAGCCTTGTATGAAATTCACTCTCATTTTTTTTTCTGATCTACAAGATTCGATCAATACATAAACATACAAACTAACAATTAAATCCCCAATAAGTTCAATTGTTTTAAAAACAAAATCACACCGGATATGTAATTTATCTTTCTAATTAATACCATAACCTTGCGTTAACCGAAAAAAAAATTAGCATTAATTCATTAATTAAATTACATGCATTTTCTTGCATAATAACCATCATGAGAACGTCTCGCTCTAAAGCCGTTTACTTAACTTAAATATGTATCTTCGAGACCGGATTATAATTTCATCATTGATAATGGATTAATAAGTGTTAGCTTTTCTAATAATGAAAACGATGGTCGTTTGTTATCTTTTCTTATTGTTAGTGTTTTATCTTTCATTTGTTTTCAAGTTTTCAGGTCAAGTTCTATGAAATTATTATGTGAGAGAGAAGAAAATTCAAATAATTTTTTTTTTTGACTAAAACATAAGAGCATATAATATGTAATTAGATTGGGTAAAGTAAGAAATTCATAAAAATCAAGGTGAAGAAAATATTGAATTTTGATAGAGCACTGCCCTTGGGTGATTCGATTCAAAGTCCATATGGCTAAAAAAATAATCGATCCTCTTTTTTTTATTCAACAATGATTTTTTTTTTAATAAAAATCCGTTACTTCTAAGAAATTTCTTCCTTATACCTCTCACTTCTAACTCAATGTCTCGTTTTTAATTTTTATTTTCATAAAAAAATTCATAAGATATTCACACAAACGTTCTGCTAACCTTATACCTACCATTTATGCATATAATTAGTTGCAACATTCTTTTTTTTTTAATGGTACAACAATTAAAACAAAACACGATTTCCAATTATTACTTAAAACAAAAAATTGTCAGTCTACTCTATTTGGTTAAATATCTATGAAAAGTTTTATAAATAGATTCTTTTTCAATTCTCTCGAGTTTTTAAACGTAATTATTAAAGTTGGGACCAATTTATTTGGCCTTATATACAGAACATTATTAGAAGATATCTAAAGTTCTCTCTGTCTCTCTGGAAACTTTAAATTCGATTGTGGTCGTTAAGCAACACGTAGATATAGTAGATATTATGTATTTGCGTCACCAACGCAAATTCTCAATGAAATTTCCACTTTAACGTTTAATATGTGGAGATAATTTGATTCTAGACTTTCCAACAAATATCAAACTCAACGTCGAGATAACTTGTGTTTAAAACACGTTAATAAAACAGTCAAAAAAAAAAACTAGATTATGATAAAAAAGCTTCCAATTTGATCTTGCAAAATGATCCTAATATTAAAAAATATCCCCTGTTACGTCATAGATGTTTTTTAACATAAACCCGCTATTGGTTAAAAGAACATAAATAAAAACGCTATTGAGTGAAAGACTTAAAAATAGATTAAAATATAAATAACTATAAAAAAAAAATACTTTTTACAGCATCTTAAGCCTTTTAAGCTTCACATCTGTGCATCATCAATAAATTGTTTTACTTTTTTTATTACTAATTTTATTAGATCTATAGAAGTCTATATTGAAATCTATAGAATCTATTGAAGTCTATGAAATTTGTGGCGACGACATACATACATTGCACATTACACATAGCGATTAGTAAGTCTGGCTTAAGAAATAGCTTTTTATGTATACAGCCTTTATCTATGCAAAAAACTTCCACCCTTTATACTCAGAACCTCCTTAATTTGAATTTTCCTTGGAAAAAGTTTCTTATAAAAGTTGTAGGCTTTGTTGATTCTAATAAATATACCAAGTTTAAAGAGAATCGGTAGAGCCATTTTTGAAAAAAATTGAAAAAACCTAAAAATCTTAGAAATAAAGTGAGGTTTCCTGTAAACTGAATCTAATCAAAAGCTTCGTGGCTCAATTAGATGACATATGAAGGCAAAATTTCAATTAACAAAAGTTTTCAAAAGGCCAAGTTTTCGATTAACTATTCCATTTGAAGCATATATAAATAATTGTAACTTACGACTAGACTAATAAGGTCTTATCAACCCTTATCATAATAGCTTAAGATCCCACTTTATGAGTGCTACACTCATAAAGTAACTTAATCATTTATATATCAAATTAAAGCTCTTTTTTCTGTGCATAATGATGTAAGGGTGCCAATCTAAAAATGCCCACAAATAAGCGAAAATAGCTGTTAAAGATGCTGTAAATTGAAGATAAAATGAGAGAGCATGCAGATACATTTGTTAGACAAAGAATACGAAAACTAGTTAGGCGAATTTTAAACCCTATGCGTGACTCAATAGATCGAGATAATATCGTCTGACAAATGTCGCAGTGCGTTAACTCTGTACTACTTTATCTCATCTTTAACAGCTATTTTCGCTTATTTCGGGGCACTTTGAAATTGGAACCTTTTAATCTATACTAATAATAAGATTGAATTATTTTTCTCAGCTGAGATTTTTACTAATCTAAAAAATTTAAGATGTTTTGTTGAATACTCTTTATTACCTACATTTTCATATGTTTATACTAAAATATAAATGCCATTTTCATTGCACTTTTACCCAAAAAAAAAAAAAAATGTTTGTCCAGGGTAAACTTGAAAACGGCTGAACCGATTTCAATGAAATTTTCACAAAAAGTTATTAAATATTCCAACTCACATTATTGGCTACTTAAAATTTAGAATAGTTTTCCCTGTCTGTTTGTTTGTTCTTGGCAAACTTGAAAACGGCTGGTCCGATTTGGACGAGATTTTCACTACGAGTAGTAAGTATTACAAAAAGTGCTATAAAATACTTTTTATTCCGAAAAAAATGTTGATTTTCTGAACAAAAAAATAAAAACTATAAGAACTGCGCAACGAAAAACATACATCGCCACACTTGAAAACGTTCAGCGAAGCGGGCGGGGATCAGCTAGTTTGATATATAAATGATTAAGCTACATTATTAATACAGCAAGTGAGGATCTTAGACTATAAGAACTTAACAAACCAATTATAAAAAACCAATGAATGGATACTTTTTTTTATCAAAATACCGAAATCAACATATTATCGACTTGTTAAGTATTGTTTATATATAAATATTTTTTTTTTTTTTTTTGTAATCTATTTTCAATTTTTTCATCAAATAATTGAATAAGATAGACTCAAAAACCTACTATTAACAAGTGTCCTAATTTTTTTGATCATGTTTTGCCCAAGAACTGAGAATACCGAATATGTTTTTCAAGGACGACCACATCTCTCAAACAAGTGGTTTGCATTTAAACAAAAGCAGAAAAGAAAAAAACAAAAATAAATCGATTTGAAAATTTCTCTCTACAATCAATTTATTTTATTGCCTACACATAATTTTTTTTTTTAAAACGTGACTTAAGTAACGAAGACCTTCGAGTTGATCTTATCAACGATTTAGACGAAATATAGGACCATTTTTTCCCATCTTACTTTAAAGCAATAATCCCACGTGTCAATAATTGATTCCGATAAGTGAGAGGAAATCGATATTTGTTTTTTCAAATTTTTTTTTATTCAAATAATTACTATAATAGGGTTATTATATGATTACCTAAGAGACATAAATCAAGTAAGCTTTGAAAGTTTACAAATTTGTTAATTGCCATTGCTTACTTAGATCTTCGAAATTTAAATTTGCATAAAAAATATGAAAAAAAGAACACTAATGACTACTTAGTTCACGGCCGTCTACTTTAATCTCACAGCTAGTTTATCAGGTCAAAATTTTGCCAATCGGCCAACTTGATTTAACCGTACGATTTTAATCATTAAAACAACGGGTGATATTTAAAGAAAAAAAGTAATAACTCAGAAAAAATAATTTATATCATAGAAGTTAAGCAAGTTGCATTTTATTTAACCTTTTACAGCCTGATTTAATCGTCTTCGTAAAATTATAAAAGAAATTACATCATTTACTTGTTACATGAAAATAATAGTAATAAAGTGAATGTCAAAAAAAATTTACAATCAAATTTACATGCATAGTCTGGTCGCATTAAAATTCGTTGAATAAAGAAAAAAAAAACACTTTCAGACTCTAAAAATTTGATAAGTACACGCAAACTTTTTCATAGGTTAATTAAGGGAAACAATTAACGTGAAGTTGTTGTTTTTGTTTGTTTATGTAACAAACGAGAAAAAGAATGGAAAAAATCAATTTTTAATAAGTTCGTTCATTGTTTCATATCGCTTTTGTTTAGATTTTAGGTTAATTATTGCCCATTTAGGAGGTGAGCTAAGGCTACATCTATTGGAATATAAAAGAGATAATTGATAGTCAATTTGTTATCGTTTTTCCATTGGCGAAAAAAACAAACGAATGCTCTTTTAAGAGATAAATTCATGGCCAACCATGTTGACGTGATGAAAAATGCGTTTCTTCTACCTCTTTAAACTTATAGCTATGTAACGCATAACAATAATGTGTCACGTACCAATTTACCACTTCTTATTTTGTATGAGGTGTGTCGTCAAGTTTTATTTTTACCTTTTCAATAAATTGTCATTTATTGAATTTGTTGAAAAGAAACGAAGAACAAAATGTTCACTTCGAATGATCCGTTTTATTAGGTGCCACTCGACTGGTTAAAGAAAATTTTATTTTACTAACAAAATCCTCCACTTTCAGGTTCTCTAATTCTTTGCTTCCCTTATTGCTTTTATTTTCCAGATATTGGTTTTTTTGGGTTTTTAAGGTAAAACTTTTAGTCGTTCATTTTCCTTATCTGATTCTTTTAAGGTAGTTAAAGACGGATTTAAATTTATTACTATTAAGTCTGTAATCAAAATTTCATCTATTATCTGAGTTATGTAAAAGTCAGGGTTGATCAAAAGTTAAGTAATAAGTTACCAATAATTTAACTTAATAAAATATTTATGTTCATAAAGTTAAGAATCAAGACTTGTGGTTCCCTTATATAGGGGTTCTAAATACAATATTTATTCATGAGCGTCTGTATCTGGCTTTAAGTTTTTGGAAGTCTTATGAATACAAAATTATTGATTAGGAATACATGAAATTCTCTGTTGGTGAAGATAACACAAATAAAACCCACGATTATTTAAACAATTATAAAAAGAATAACATATAGCTACACGAAAAAAAATATGTTGTAGATTTAACAACATTCCTTGTTAATTTTACAACATTAACTAGTATTATATCGGATGATACCACGTGTGGTAACATTTACCAGTCAAGTGTAATTAAAAAACTGTAGTATTATTTACAACACGAACTAGTAAAAATGAATCCATGATAATCTAATGTAGTTAAATTTTTGACACTTGAATTTATTTGTCAAAATTATTGGTTATGTTGTAGGCGCCGCATGCGCACCATTAAAAATCTTTAAAATATAATTATAGAAAAATCTAAAGATGGCTCTGATGTTTTTTTTCTCAGCCGTTTTACAAGGTTTTACAACATAATGGAGTAAATTATACACTGTATATAGTATTATATACACCAAAAATGGTAACGAATACAAATTTGTTAAAATTCGTTAAAAACAGAAACGCCAAAATGTGTTAATTGTACAACACTCAGCAGTTGTAACAGCTACATATATTTACTACACTATCGTAGTTAAAAATACTATACGTTAGAGCTGAATACATGTGTTATCTGCTGTTACATTTGTGGTTATATCGAACACAAAGTGCAGTAAAAATATTACTAGTAGCTGGGGAGCTCAAGCGGGGATTTCGGGATTTTCTCGAGCGCGTCAGATTATGATAGGGTGAGTTAGTTACATGCTAAAAAGTGTATATTCCACTAATCTGACAATTTGAGAGTGACGTAAAGAAGGGTGGGGGGGGGTAAAAGCTAAAAAAAACGTCATCTCGACATTCTCGAGTGTGGCTACAAAAACAACAAAAAATCATCGATAAAGTTTAATGCGTGCAGTTGCGTGATGCATATATTCGAATTTTCCCGGGAAAAAGTTTCAAATAAAAGTTGTAGCCATTAATGAGTCTAAATACCATAGTAAGTTTAAAGAAAATCGTTAGAGCCGTTTTTGCAAAAAATTGAAAAAGCTCAAAAACTCCTAGAATATAGTAGAGCTTTCGGTTAACTATTTTCGGCAAAAAGCTTCGCGGCACATCTAGTTATAATATGGAGGCTGAATGCCAAGTTTGATGAAATTCGGATAAAGCTTTCGATACGATATGGCTGTCACACATGTCTGTGTGTGAGTGTGTGACAGTCATATCGTATCGAAAGCTTTATCCAAATTTCATCAAACTTGAAATTTGACTTCCATATTATAACAAGTTGTGCTGCAAAGCTTTTGGTTGAAATCGGTGGACCAAAAGCTCCACTTTATTCTAAGAGTTAATGAGCTTTTTCAATTTTTTTCGAAAACGGCTCCAACGATTTTCTTTAAACTTACTATAGTTCTTAGACTCATAAGTGGCTACAACTTTTATCTGAAACTTTTTCCTGGGAAAATTTAAATATAGGCTGTATGCATATATACAAAAAAAAATTTAAACAAAAAAAATCTATAGCCCCTCCCCCCACCGCTGAAAAGAAAAATATTATATGACATTTTTTTCTTTTTATTTCTAAGCTTCGCAACCCAATAGGTCTCAATTACGCTCGAGTAAATCCCGATTTAACATCGTGGGCTCCCCTACTATAGTTTAGTGTTGTAAATTTTACACCACTATTTTTTTCCGTGTATAATATATAAACAAAGCTGTAGCCTCTATAGTCTATGTATATATGAACTCCCTGTACCCCAGAACTACCTTTATATGAATTTTCCGGGGAAAAAGTTTCAGATAAAAGTTGTAGGCTTCGATGAGTTTAAAAACTATAACAATTTTAAAGAAAATCGGTAGAGTCGTTTTCGAAAAAAATAGAAAAAACCTAAAAACCCATAAAACAAAGTTAGGCTTTCTGTCAATCAATATCAACCAAAGTCTTCGTGCTACAATTAGATGAAATATGAAGATAAAATTCCAAGTTTGGTGAAATTCGGATAAAGCTTATAATACGGCATCGCTGTTACACACACATACACTAACATACGAGGTTTCCATCTGGGCTGACACTCAAGATGCAGGAGTCACGTAGACGGATCATTACCAGTATACCGGAAGAGTGCATTGTGAGTTACCAGTGCTTTTCATACAGTGTCTGAGGATGCGGTGTCATTGCGGGAGTGCTGTCCATGGCAGTGCTTGCTAAATGACAAGCTCTCTACCGGCGTAAAAATACGACTGGGCTGGACCCTGAAGAGCTCGAGTCGAAGAACCTCAAAACAGTATTCGCCTATGGTAAGTGCTGTGGTATGCCGCAACGAAAGTAGGTGTATATACCGCCTTATCCCACAAGTGAATGCAGGGCTAAACCAAAGACATGGTGATGTCAACTATTATCTGACTCAAATGCTGTCGGGACATAGTTGTTTCCGAGGATACCTACATAGGTTTAAACATGAAGAGTTTCCAGAGTGCTTGCCCTGTCCCGGAACTGTAGAAGATGCAGAGCAGTCTGTAAAGCCCTCAAAAAGAAAATCAGCCCAGAGGCTATAGTAGAAATGATGCTCTCATAGAGGGAAGCGTGAGATGCAACATTTACATTTCGGACAGAGGTCCTCCAAGATCATCGATGTACAGAAAGGTAGCGAAATAAGCGCAGCTAGAAGGAAGGAAGCAGTGGCTTCGAATATACGAATATAAGAGGGAAAAGCACCAGCAAAAGCCTTCTCCCGCGAAGTAATGGCTAACGGTGGTTCCTCGGGGGAAACAAAGAGGC